>JAZBGX010000053.1:0-64929 GCA_037414775.1 Zonitis immaculata
ATGTATAATTGTGCGTGTTATTTAGATGAATCATAATAGGAAGATTTTATGATAGGATTCTCAAAAGGGCAATATAAAAAATATTGTTTCATAGAATTAAATATTATTCATAGAGTAAAATTATTAATAATTCTATTATTTATTTAAATTGAATAATTTTCTTACCGAAAAATTCGAAAGAATCCAAACAAATATTTTTTTATAAAACCAAAAGAGGATTATCCAGGATTTTTGAAGTACAGTTAAATTTTTACATAATCTCTTATTTAAGATTGTGGTTGATAATCGAATAGAAAAATACATAGATTAGGAAGGAAAAAAACAGTTTTGTTTATTCAATAAGTGGAACATTCTGCTTTAAATAAAAACGTTAATTAACGTTTTGCTCAATACAGACACAAATGACCTTTCTTATAATCTATTAATGAAAAACAGAAGAGTTAAATGAATCTATAGAGAAATAAAAGTACGATTCGATTGGACGTTATGTAGATATTCGATACAATATTGAATATAATACAACTGCAATTAATAAAGTTCAGTTGTTGGACAAACTAAAAAATATAGAGTTTCAATCACACTATAACTGCTATTAACATTAATTATAATTAAGATAGAATGATTGCATAATGATAATTATATAAATATTAAATAATTATTATATTTAGATAACTAACAATACAAATTCCTGCAAAATTGAACTAGCGACATCTAGTGGACAGTAGCGCAAGTAAATTCTTCATAGTTTAACCCTAGCAGAATTTTTTTTTAAATTTTTTAATTACCATAGAATTAGAAAATAATTATTACGTTAAAAATCACTTGTCAAGTAATTCGAGAGATTTGGTAATTATTAATTAGTTAATTAATTGAGGAACTGATAGAAAAAATTATTGAAACGTTCAAATATAGCCTTTTTATTAATTTGAACATAAATACATTTTTATGTACTATTATCAATTATAATTACTATACATAATACATAAACAAAATCAACTATTGAAAAACAAAAATGATTACGAAGAAAATCATAAAGAAAAATCACGGAAAATTTTAAAGATTGTAAAAACAAAAACTTTCACAATATAAATTGAGCTAGAGTTTCCTGAATTATTAATACTTCTATTTTTTTTTTCCTCTCAATATACAAATAAATATATGTACAAAAATTTAGCAGAGATTTATACAAAATGTAAACTGTTTATATTCTCCGTTATTATTATTTCAATGTATTTTTATTTTGGTTATGAATGCGAAAAATATTCCTTTTTTCTCCTCTAATTTTTATTACATGTTCAAATATAATTATTTTTTTTGTAGATAGTTGTATTGACAAAGGCACTGTACCGAAACCAGGCTCTATATTTTCAATTATCAAATAATATAATTGTAGTATTTGGATAAAAGTTTGTGTATATCACAAAATGGCAGTGAATTATTTTATATATAATGACGTATTTAATTGTAATTTATTTTTCGCCGATCGATTTTTCTCAATAATAAACGTATTAAAACAAACAAACAAAAAAAAATACAATAATTAATTTAAGATTAGTTAATCAAACAAACTAGAAACATTTTGGCAGTGATAATTGTAACAATGTAAATGATAATAGTAATAATAAACGAACACCAAACGATAAATAACTACTATATACTAATTACTTATTAACTAAAATAAATATACAAATATAACATTTTTTATTTACAAATTTAAATTATCAATTGATTTCTTTCGTAAATGATATTAAACAAAAAAAAAAAAAAAAAGAAAAGAAAAAAAACCTTTACAAATAATAAACATATGAGATCAATATGTAAGGAAGTGATAAAATTTTTCATTGGCGAAATTCACGATTTTTCGTATTTACAGTTCTTATATAACTATATTTTACATCATATCACTCGAATTTTACAAATTATGAAATTTTCTTGTTTTCTATGTAATTCATTTTTTTTTTTTTAAATTTAATTTAAATTGTACATTTGTTACAAGTGGCAGTGGTAGATTAAAATTGAATCACTTTCATTTATCTATCAATATTTGAAAAAAATAATAATAATAATAAACAAACTAACAAACAAACAAAAACAAAATTCTTCACCTATACTATCTATTTACCTAATTTATATAATTAATTTATATACTACTACATAAGACGATATTGTTCTGTAGTAGTATTCACAGTCGGATATAAATTAAAATTATCATAAACATCGGTTAACTCATCCATTTTGTACTCTTCTAAACATACAAATCCTTCTAAATTTGGTGATTGTTTACGTGCACAATCTAAACAATGGACAACATGACGTTTCTCTTGTTCTCTTATAAATAATATATTGAACACTTCAATCTATAAATAAAGTAATTATTATAGAAATTAAACTATATATTAGAATATCGATCGATATATTTACCTCACATTGTCCACAATAATGAGACGCTTCATTTTTACCTCTACCATGGAATTTGACTTCAACACCTTTATGTCTAACAAATTCCAATATCATTGAACATTGTCGTAATGTTCGTAATAAACAATTCCTAAAATAATATAAATTTAAATAATTATTAACAATAATAATAACTAATATATATAGTTTACTTGATTAATTGATATAATTTTGGATCAGATACTTTAATGTTTCTAGCTAAATTCCATGATAAATGTAACATTGGTACAATACTTTTAAAACTTTGTAATTTATTCCATTCATAACGTTCAATAGCTAATTGATATTGACGTGCTGTTAATGGTCCAACATTCCATGCAATATTATTACACCATCCAACAGCTTGTACCCAATGTACACAACCGGCATTTACCCATACTAAATCACCTGGTTTCTGATAAAAACGATATACTGGTATATTTGCTTTATATAAATCATCTAATACTGGCCACCAAGAACCATGTAAATAATTTATTTGATTTTTTTCACATAATGCACATATAGCACCCCAATATGCATCAGGTACAGCAAACCATTCACAATCACCAGGACCAATATTTATATTTATTGAACAAAAATTATTGTTCTCCTGATGTCCTGGAGTTCTACTACCCGGTACCTAATTACAAAAAAAAAAAAAAAAATTATAAACAATTTAATAAATTAAAAAAAAAAACTCACTTTCATATATAATTGAACCGTATTCATCCCTAAAATAACATGCCCAACATGTGATAACATATTACCAGCTGACACTACACGAGCAAATGCGGGTAATTTCATTAATTCTTGTAATTGTGTTTTCCATTTTTTCTCATCAGATAAATCAACATTTGTACCAAATCTACATACAAAAAATATGTGTTAATTATTATAATTAATATTAAGAATTAATTATCAATTTAATTCATACTTTAGCATTTTCGGTTGATTATATCCTTTCGAATTCGATAATGGTGTTATAGTTGATAATTTTCTACGTTTAGGAAAACTAGTTGAATCTTTTGAATCTGAATCAGATAAACCACTAATTGATTTATCACGTTCTTCTTTTAAACTTTCTTTAAAACTAGCTGCCTGATATTGTGCATATCTAGCAATTGTTGTATGTGAACGATGTGATATACATGCCCATACTTTTTTACCAGATTGTGGATCCCAATTTTCATCAGACGGTTGTTGTATTTGTGTACGTACTTCAACACTATGATCTGGATTTGCTTCGACTAATGTTTTTGTTGAAAATAAACCTAAATCTAATTTTAACACAGATGCAATTGCACGTACAACAGCTATTGGATGTTTTAAACAAAATTCTTGTAATTGTGGACTGAATGCATGTTTTTTATTATCTAAATATACAGATGGTGTTGATGGTAATAATTGGGCGTGTGTTAATTTAACAGCTGGTGGTTCTGGAGGTGATGGTGGTGGTGCACGATCTGATATTAATGAATTACTGATATCACCTTTAATACCTTCTCCTCTAAAAATAATAATAACAATTGAGAATAATTATAATTTAAATGGAAATATTAAAACAATTATTAATAAAAAGAAAATACAATTTACTTGCAAAGTCTTAAAATTGTTTTTGCATCCATATCAATATTATAATCGATTTCTAGACGTTTATCTAACGTATGATGTGAATCGATTTCCCATGGTGGTTCTGATTTAATTGTTAATATTCGTTCTTGTGTTATTGGTGATTTTATTTTCATTTTATTACTACTATCCGAATCATCTTTTGTTGAATTCAAATTCGATGGTGAAAATGGTCCTGACGATAAAATATTATCTATAATTCAATTTATATTAATTGAAAATTAAAAAAATACGAATTAAATTAAATTTACCATTATTTGTAGGCTCTTCTTTAATATCAATATCATCAGATCCAAAATGTTTTAATAAATTTTCAGCTAATGTTGCTGCTAAATCTTTTTGTGATAATAAATCTTTTAATTCTTCTTCACTAACATCAATATCTGTTGTTTGTTGACCAGATATTGGTATTGTTATATCACGTGCACAATTTGGAATTATATTTGGTGTTGGTTGGACTAGTTGTTTATCATTATTTGTTGATGGTGAATTATTCTTATTATTTGAATTTAATTGTGATGTTGTATTGCTATTATTATTATTATTATTATTATTATTATTGAGAGGCGACTGCCCACTATTATTATTACTACTAGTATTATTATTACTATTATTATTATTGTTAGTATGAGGGGGCGTTGGACGTGATGTTAAAGGGGTAACTGCTGACGATTGTCTTAAACGTAACTGTTGATGTTGTTGCATCAACCGATATTGATGTTGAAACTGTTGCATCAATGCCTATAATGAAAAATATAAGATAACTGATAATAATAAATATTAAATGATTATAAACAAACCTGTTGGGTTGGTGTTAAATTGTGAGAATTTTGTTGAAAATGATTTAATAATTGTATTTGTTGAGGTGATAAATTAAATGATGGTTGATTTGTTGTTGTTGTTGTTGATGTTGTAGTTGTTGTTGTTACAGTTGTTGTTGCAATTGTTGATATTGTAGTTGGTGTTGTTTGATTAGTTTTTTGTTCAATAATTTCAGTTTTAAATGTTTTTTGACCATTATTACCAGGTGATGGATAAGGTGGTGGTGGTCCTTGTGGTGTTGTTGTTTGTGAAAATGTTTTTTGACAATTTTGTGAATTTGATTTAGTTTGTTGTGTATTATTTTGTTGTTGTCTAGATGACATTTCAGCCGATATAGGAAGATTCCAAGCTTCCTCAATTGAAAGCAATTGCCTTCTTCTAAATTCAAAATAAAATTATGATTTTAATGCAAAAAATTTCCGAAAAACAAAATCACTTACTGGCTAGTAACACTTGGCATTGGAGCGTTTGATAAATGCGATTGTAGAAAATTAATTCTTTGCGATAAATGTGGGTTCATTCCCACTGTTGTATAATTATTGAAACGTGGTAATTTAGTTGGTACAAATGGATCGTCACAAATATGTCGATTTGATATACCTCTATTTGAATTTAAGTAACATGCGTAGGCATCTCGTGCTTGTCCACAACTTTCATACAAGATTCCTAAATTAGCCCAAGCAGCTGAATGGCATTTATCTAATTGTACTGCACATATATATGCTTGAAGGGCATCCATAGGTTGACTTTGTTGTTGATATAGTACTCTAAAATTAAATAAATAACTAATTTATTGATTAATCAATCGAATTAAATTTAAAAAAGTAAATAAACTCTTATTATCTAATGCGGTCAAATTTAATGTAGATCAATTGATTTTTAAAAAATTATAAACTCACCCTATGGAGCACCACGTATCAGCATTGCCTTCCGATTTCTCAACTGAATTACGATAGGCAATAAAGGCATCATGTACTTTTCCTATACTAGCATAACATCTACCTAATAGATAGAGAGTTTGACCTGAGAATTGATCAGCCTCATGGGCTTTTTGTAAACAATGTATAGCTAAAGGGATACGTTGACTTTTATCACCAAGTGAATCATGACAATGATACATCCATCCTATAATAATATATCGAAAGAAAGAGAAAAAAAACTATTTAAAAATTTTATTTGATTATTTTTATAGATTTAATTACCTAATTGACGAAATATATCAGCACGTAATGACTGATTGATTGTTTTATCACGAAGAAGAAGTTCATATCTATCTTTAGCTCCTTTAACTTTACCTTGTACTTCAAATAAATGAGCAATATGAAATTTTACTAAAACAAGAACACAATAGTTTGTTAAAAATTATAACAACAAAAAAAAAACTGAGTCATTAATATATTTTCACGAAATTATTTAGATATATGTATAAAAAATCAATTTTCTGTGATTGGCATATTAAGAACTGAATCATCATTAATTCCCAAAAATTCTATTAATTTCAAATGATTCATATTATTTCTTATAATAACAATAATAATGGATAAATCAAAGACTTTCTAAAATTCAATACAAAAATCATTAGTTTTGATACTTTAGTTTTACAATAAACGAGTCTAACAAAATTACATAATCAATTGCAGAACTGACCTAAGACAATCGCAAAAATATTGTATTCGATTTAACCTTGTCACAATTTAAAAATACAAATACAATATTGTGTAATCCGTTAATAAAAAAAAAAAATTAATAATCAAGGCTATTACTACTTACTCGTATTTTTCGATGTTGTACAAGGACTATTATCAAATAATGCTAATTGTAAATGTTTTAATGCCGATTCATATTCTTGTGTTGCTTTAAACATCAAACCAAGACGTAAATGTACTTCATTTGCTCTTTGAAAACTTGGTGATACATAAAGAAGTTGTTGAAATGCTTTCACTGCCCTGTCATAACACAAAAAAAAATAATAAAAAATTATAATATAAAACAACAATAAGATAAAATAAATTGATAACACATAGTTTTTTCATTCTATATATTATAGAAAGAGGGCAACGATAATTTTACGTAACATCTTCATTATCTAGGTTAATGTATAACATAAATATACTCTTATAATATATCTGAATTGTTCAATTCAATTAAAATTTGATGTGTAATTAATTGTTGATAGTTTATATACCAAATACATTCGACAAAAAAAATTACGAAATCATCAATTGGTCATGACGTAATTAAGTGTTAAATAGAATTTCGATTGATTGTAGAAATAAAAACAAAACAAAATTTATTTGTTCTATTAGAATTATGAATTTTTATACAAATAATTTTGTTTGATAAAAGGTCAAGATTTCAAATTAGGGATAAATACAATCATATGTAAGTATATGTATATTATTTACCTTGTTGTTGTTGTTTTTTTTTTTTTTAACGAGTCATGCACACGTGCATGTGCATTATTTAAAATAACACCAACCCTTTTAAACAATTTTGAATATCTATAATTTGTATCTCGTACATTTATAAAGGTGTTAATGGATAAAATTTAAATAGAATTAATTGTTCATTATCATTATTATTATTATTATTATCATTTTATTTCATAATTTAAGTCAACTGATAACATAATACGTTTACAACAGAATATGAGAGGAAAAAAAATATTTTAATAATATTTTATCATTATTAGTTTAATTATAACAATTTAAAATTTCAACCAACAAACAAACAAATTAGTAAATGGAATTTTCAACACAGGATAAAATAATTTTGAACCGTAACTATTCTCAAAATAGATGTCTGTATTTAATTTTAATCATAAAATATTTCAATTTTGTATTGAAATTTATCAAAATTTCTCAATTCGATTATAATAAATTAAAACTCAAAAATATTTTTCTATTATTATTATAACAAAAAAAAATGAAGTTTTAGAGTTTTAGGTACAACATTTATAATTGTTATAAATTTTTCAAGGTATTGTTATATTTCTAGAAAATTTAACCAAAAAAATGTGATTTATAGACCAGAAAAATCTAATATACCTGACTAAATATATTTTACAACTTTATTTACAATCAATCATAAATATTAGTTAACAAAAAAAAAAGTTTTCACTTCATATTATATAAAAAAAAAAAAAAATTAACGATACTATAATTTATAACATGTAATAGAAAAATTTTTTGAAGCAAAAAATTATTACTATGCTGACATAAATAAAATCTGTCTAGTCGTCTAAAAATACAAAAGAAATATATCGAACTTTCTTCAAAATTGTCGTAATTTAACATTATACTGTGTGTGACACAAAAAAAAAGGTTGTTTTTTTTTTTTTGATTTTTTTCCCTATGATTCTTTCTATTCAAGAAGGTGGGTGCTCCATGTGCGGAAACAGATGGACTTAAGCCAGCTGGTAGATACCAGCTGCGCAGGTGATGTCCTCCACCGACTTGCCAAAGATGTCTTTTCTAACAAAGGCCTTTCGTTTTATATGATCATCTCTATATATATATATATATATGTATATTATATACATTGGTTGTTTGTATAATGCACCATATATATGTATGAGTGTGTGTATGTATGGTTGGACGGTTGCGTTTGGACAGGTAGAGAACCCCGTCGGTCATTGACGTTCAGATCAAGGTTATAGACAAGTTAGTGCAGTGTTCTGGAGGCTCTTCCACTTGGTCGCGACCCAACGAAAAGACGACAAAAAAATAAATAATAACAACAACAAAAAGGAAAATAGAAATACTACGGAAAAGAAACAACATAACAATAAAACCGAACAAAACAATATATGCAAAACAAGTACCTCCCGACCTGCCACAATTTATAACCAAAATACAAATTTCAAGAATCCAAAAAAAAAACAATAAATCATTAATAATTCTTATTACAATAATAATAATAATAATAATAATCGATTTCAATCAAACAAATTATATAGAGATTATCACAAAGTAGGTCAGTTAAATTATTGACAACAAATTCTAAAGAGTAAAAGATAACGGATAATTTAATTCTAACGTCTGATTAGAGTCTATTAAAAAAAATATGTAGACATATAAATTAATTGATTTATATAATTTCTAGTTATTGTTTTTGATAACTTCATGGTACCCAAAATAATAATAATAATACTAATTAGAAATAAAACAACATAACAACAAAATTTCTACCTTAATTTTATAAGACAGCTGTAATTTTCGAAAAATCAAAAGATACCTGCTATTTTACGAAATTATAATTAACTATAATTCTATACCATCCTTTTTTTAAAAATTACCAAATTTTCTTTGTTAAATATTTCATAAAATATAAACAATATAATTGTATATAGATAGGAATAATAACAATATTATTATTATTATTATTATCATGACAGGTATAACCATCTGTTTTAAGAATGACAACATGCAACTGGTAAATACTAATTCCTCGGAAGTCAACTATAAGAAGTATTTTATTATCATGCTGATTAATCAATTCGATAATCTTACATGTGTAAGCATTAAATAAATGTTATCGAATTGAGCAATTTATTTTTTTCGGTAATTTTTTTTTTAACTGCACAATATTTACAATAATTCTATATTAATTCGTATATGTGTATATATTTATTTTTTTTGCTAAAATTTCTCAATATAGAATATAGGTATAAACCTAAAACCTAAATAGATATACGTATAGTAAATAATAAGTTTGTATTTTGTATGTGGATGTGTATGGTGGGTTGCACTGTACGCACAAAATCTCACGTAGGCCCAACCGCCCCTTGAATCCGTTAGCGCATCTCACCCTCTCAAACATTATGTAAATAAACTTTTTTTTCTCTCTATCAAGGGTTGAATAAAAAAGGGTTTAAAAGATACATACATAAAAATACGCTATCGTAAAAGATCATATGTACTATAATAATTGAATTTCAATGGAAAAAAATGATATATATATATTTTTTTTAATTATTAAATAGAATAAAAGAATTGAATAATAATTTTGATAATAACGGTATCAATAAATAAAAAAATCGTCATTAAGAACAGTTTATGTCCTATCAATGTAGGTATTTAATAATATGACGTCACTATATTGCGGAAGCATAACGTTAAGAATGACGTGAGGTATGTCACACAAGCAACATGGCGGATGTTTTCACTATCCAAACATCCGGAATATACCGAAAGATTATCAATAAACTCTACCAAAAACTAAACTAAAAACAACAACACAAACATACAAAAAATTGTACAAAAAAGATAAATATAAATAAACACTTACTATTATTTAAATTATGTTTCAAAATAAAGTCCAAAAAAAAAAATATATCTATTTATAAATATAGAAAGAATCTTCTGATGGATTAATTCATTTTGTTTATTTATAAACAAAGAACGAACACTTGGCGGTTGATTTAAAGTAATTTATTATTATTATTATTATTATTATTATTATTATAGGTATGAACACACGTTTTACAAATTATTATTATGATTATTACGAAAATATTATTAAATAAATATCGATTAGATTATTATCAACTATCATTAAATATATTTACAAAAAAACAAAAAACAAATTGCATTTAAATTATTTTTAATTTTTATTAAATATATAGAACTGTTGTTTATTTATTTATTTATTTTTATTTAATGTAAATAATAAATAATAAACTAAAATAACAAAACAAAATATACCACGCACACTCTATCCCGCACACAACACCCGCACCCGACAAACCTTCGAGCCTACTGAAAAACAAAATTATACCCTAAAAACATACGGCCTATTATTCAGGGACGGACTATAATAGTAGTGGTGGTTATTTTTATTTTTTTATTTTGTTATTTTGAACACAATCAATTTTATATAATTGTAACCTTTAATATTAATGAACATAAGAATCATAATCGTATATAGTAAATAAACCGAAATATTGAATCGTGTAAAATCGGTTATTATTATAGAAAAACCGAATGGTTATTGCCATAGACGGTGGTGGTAGGATTTGATCATGATACGAAGAGAGAGAGAGAGAGAGAAGTGTATATTGAGTTTTATATGTATAAAGTACGTTTGTACTAATACATAGACACATTTATACGTGTGTATATATTACACTAATACAAATATACAACAACAACAACAACAACATAGCCAATGTCCTTTGTTCAACTGCACTTGCACAAATATTACGCAATTGTTCTGACAATGATGATTATAATTCGAGAGGACGATGACGGTAGCCGCTCAGCTGCTATATAATCTGTCAGTCCGTTAGCGGTTGAAATTAAACCAATAAATACATACATTGATTTTATTATTATTATTTTTTTTTTTGGAACGTGCTATAATATTAAAATTTTTGGCATTCTTTATATCAAATTATAGTAAAATATTTATATTGTTTATTCATGTCATTGATAATATAAAAACTAGACTAAATCCATAATATCACGTTTTATTTTATGTAATAAGTAATAATAATAAAATATTACGTTATGACTAAATGCAACAAAAAAGAAAAAATAATATTTTATTTATTATTTTATTTATATAAATCAAACCCAATTGCATTCATTGGATATCTGGTTATTTTCGTTCTAAATAAATTTTTTTCTACAAAATTAAATAAAATCGTCGATAAATAAATCATTAATTCATTAATGTTAACGTAAAATTTTACTTAAAGGTATTTACAGACATGAATGCAAATTATTATTGTTTATCGTTTTCGTGAAAACATTCTATTGACACATATTGTATAGTAATAATAATAATTATAATCAATAAATACTTAATTATTTAATATTGATAATTAATTTTGAATGTCATCTCAATTATTATTGTATTGTATAACTATTGTTATGGTGAACGTACCTTTAATTATTTGATTTTTCTAGTCTCTTTTTCCCCCCTACTTCGAATTCAAATATTTTAATGAATGAAATTGGAACTGATTTATATATTTATGTAAATTGTATCACATTAATATTGATGCAATCTAATAAATTAGATAAAAATAAATAACTGATTAACATAAATTTTTTATGTTACAAATAAAATTTACACCCTCGTTTTTATAGAGATATTTATGACTTGTATTTTTACATACCACACTTTTTTTTTAATTAACGTTAAGATTAATTAAAATCTCTTATTGTAATTTTTTTTATTGGAAAAAATAATAGATAATTATTATTACTAATTTAATGCCATTTTTAAATTTTTTTTCCTTGTTGCATTGGTCCAATTACGCATGTCAGGTAATTAATGCACTTTAATTAACGTTGCTCTTCATTTCATTTGTCATTACACTCTTAACTGTTAACGTGTATTGGTGTTAATTAGTGCTAAATATTAAGGGTTATAACAACAAAAGTGAGTAATTTTTATATCTTATGAATTCCTACAATAACAACTAACGAATCATCGAAAAATATTACCTTTTTTAAGACCTTATATTATTGGTTTTTCCATAATTTATATATCGAGTTTAAAAATTAAACGTATTACCGTCATCAATGGTACCATTTTATTGGGACGCTATGTATATATTTTATAATATATCATAAATAAATAAATATGGGTAGACAAGAAAAATCTACCCTCAATTCTCTAGAATATATATGATAATAATAATGAAAAAATAATAATTTATAAACATATTAAATGTACAGTTACGTAAAATTATTATTATCGCATTCATTTGTTATCGTATAGAATTACAATGATTCATGTAAGAAAATCTGGTCCACTATCAATTATTTATCACAAAAATTTTATTTATGATTCATAATTTATACAGTGCGTTTCAATTAGATTATTACGAGAATACGAGATAAATATTGAAACAAAAATAGAGTATCCGGTTTACTATGAGTAAAATTCTATATTTTACGTAAACACAGGATATACCTACAATGATATTCAAGAAATCAACAAAATAAGTAAGTAAATATCTATTTATATAAATAAAATTCGATAATCTATGTGATATCGCATAATTATGGGATATTTAGAAACTGTACATTTGTCTTGTGATGATCTATAGATTTATAAATTTTAAATTAAACTTGATTTAATCGCTTCTTATTAAATAATAACAGTTTTATTTATATTTCAAAATTTTGAAAATATTAAAAACAATTTCAATTTGGCAACAATGCTAATATAACCTTCAATATTAACTGATAGATGGCATTTTAAAACAAAAGGTTTGTGTCTAGTATATGTAGTACAAAATTTTGTTACTAGATGTCAAGCTTTTCATAATTATTTTTGACAATACATAAAAATTTCGTTTACTTAATTGTAATTATTTACTCACTAAATAGTTAATTTTTGTTTTTGTAGAGAAACGAGAAACAATATTAATAACTTACCATTGAAATGCATTAAAATGAAAATAAACAAGTCCAAGTCCATATAGAAATGTTGGATCCATCCAATGGTTCTCAGCTTGGACTTTATAAAACATTTGATAAGCAGAAAGAGCTGAAATATAATGTTTTATTGAATTATTTTCAATTCATATATGAAATTCTGAATATTACCTTTCTTATATTCTTCTAATAATAAATGGAAATGTCCTAATTTAACCCATGTTTTTGGATCAATACAAATTTTTTTTGTAGTTTGCTGTTGATTATTTGGTTCATTTTCATCTTTAACTTTTTGTTGTCGTCTAGCTTGTACTACCATCAATTGAAGATATTTAACAGCCTTTAAACATTATTAATGGTATTTAATTATTAGAAATTAATATAGAAAACTTATTTACTTTGACGATTAATTGTCGTTTTTTTGCATTCTCAGGTAAATGGAGTAATAAATATCCATATTGGCGGCTATAATTAAATCCAAAATTAAAGTACATTTTTGTGTTTCAAATCTATTTTAATTATTGATATTTACCTATCAAGGTCAGATAATATATGTAATTCTTGAGCGGTCATACTGATGTCATCAATGTTGTCTTCGTTTCGGCAAATTGTTTTGTTCATTTTTTAATATTTCACAAATATAGAACAATTTTTTGTTGTCAGTCTTCGACGACCGACTTATTAATTATTGATTTAAATCAATCAATTATTAATTATTAATTAATAATAATCAAATAGAACCGAATTTTTAAAATACATACACTCCTTAATAAAAATTTTTTTTATTCTAAAAACATTTAACCATTAGCAAGCCAATAGCAAGCTACCATATATAAAACTATAAATAGTAAAAATAACCAAATACATTTTAATAATCAATTAGAAAATCCCTGATATAAAGTTGGCGGCATTTAGCCAAACATTGCGGTAAATTCAAAAACAATTAACCTTTAATTGTACAATATGTTCATTTTATATAAAAAAAAACAAAACCATTTAGAATTTCTATATTATTTGGAATTTTTTGAAATTCTTCCATCGCCTATTTCTACAATACTGTCCATTAAATTGGAGAATTTTTGGAAAACTTTCCAAAACCACCAACAATTATACAGAGAGCAAAGCAATTTTTTGAATAATTACAATAATAAATCGTATTTATTTAACCATAATATATGGTTGTGTAGAAAATTTTTATCTCCAAGTTATATTTTATTGAATACGATTATTTACAGATTTGGGCAGAAGAAAACAACAAATTATAATTTTGAAAATTAAATTATTAAATTAATTATTGTAATTGTATTTTAATTGTAAAGTGTACAGTATGATATGATTATTTGGCCAAATTGTACACTATTATTGTAGAATTTAATTAATTTTTTGTGTTTTTTTTATATTGCAGTTGTATTTTCAGTAATTGTATTTTTGAATATGGCGCAAATTGACTTTGTTTCTAGGTGGTGCCATCTACAATTGTTATAGAGAACGATGAGTGCACGCGTTTGTCTATCTCAAGGTTGTTGTCAGTCAGAAAAAATCAAGAGATGTATAGTTGGTGTTATTCGAATATTTCCTAACAGTTGTTAATTTTCTTTAATTTCAGTTAATAATAATGTAATAATGGTAATTATTAAGAAAATTATTAAAAATAGAATAATGATTTTATTTAATTATTTATGGTTAATTATCTGATCATGTTTGTTGAAAATGTTATTTGTTTAGATCGTTAAGTTGGAAATAATATAAAATGGACAAATATATATAACCCATACAGTAATAATTAATATTAAAGACATTATCCAAATCTATTAAACATCAATATTTGATAATGTTTTATCGTAAATAATAATAGGTAAATAATTTTCAACTACCATTAATTACGATTATATCATTAACTAATATTGTTGTTTATATATATGTATATATAAATATATATTAAAATAATAATAGAACAGAAATAGTAATGTGATGGATTTATCATCAAATTTGAATGATTTTGAAACACCTTATCTTGTTGTTAATCGTAATGAAAGTTATACAGAAAGTTCTGTTGGTGATGAGGAAAGTGAACATTCGGAAGATTCAACTGTTTATGACAATGGTTAGTTAATATATATATACAATATATTTTTAAATTAATAACATAAATATCTATATTTATAGAATCAAAAAATTGTATTAACAAAGATAAACCACAATTAAGTATATTAGACAAACAATTATCTGTTGATGATGATCTTTTATTAGCTGTATTAGAACCAATACGTCAAAGCAATATAATACAATGTGAAAAAATTAATAACAATAATAATAATAATAACACAGATAATAGTTTTAAAACAAACGATAAGGATGATGATAAATTTCTTGTTGATGAACAACATAACGATTATCATAATGATTTAACATTAACATCAATGTTACGTAGAGAGTCAACTAGTTCAACTCTACGAAAAGTATCATTTCCAAAGAATGAAACTGATTTAGTTACATATAGAGAACCAGAAAATGATTTACAATGGGTAATTAGTAAGTAATTATAAAAAAAAATTTAAAAATATAGTTGTTTTTTTTTTCTAATCAAAATTGTTTATACAACCAAAAATACGATTATGTTTATCTATGTAGTAATATTTCCACTATTTGCTTTGCTCTCTCTTTTTGTTTTGGACAATTATTTTTATTTTTGTTAGATACTTATGTTTGTACAAATTATTTTACATATCTATTATTTTTAATAATCCTTTCTAATCTCAGGTAGTTACTTACCTAATGAAAAAATTCTCCAGATCTATCAAGCATCATGTAAATTACATAAAACAATAGAATTGGATTTGATTAAAAACATAATATTGGTTAGTAGAATATTGTCGATTTGATCATTTGATTTGATTTAAATAATTTTTTAGGAAATAAAAGACAATACAAATCATTCAGCTATATTAAATTTAACGCAATTAAATATAACAGTTGAAGTTAATGAAACATTAGAAGATTTATTGAAAGTAGCCAATTTTCGTACATTGATATTAAATGATTGTAAATTTACATTAGAAACAATAAGTGAATTTTTCAATATGCTTGAATATTATGAATCAATATGTGAAATTGAAATAACAATGGATATAAATGATGTACAAGCATGGAAATATATATGTAATGCTTGTTCAAATATATTAATATTAGAATTGGTATCGTTTAAAAATATAAATATCAATGAAAATTATATGAGAATGTTATTGAGTGCTGTTAAAAATAATTCGAAAATAACAACATTAAAATTTGATTCTTGTGTATTAGCGAAATTACCATCGTTTTATTTAGGTGAACGATTATTTAAAAATAATTGGAAATTTAATAGAATTTATTGTATCGTGTTTTTTTTTTAAAGTTGAAAATTTGATGATAAATACAACAATACAGGAATTATATCTTCCATCAACTGGATTATATCGAAAAGAAGCTGATTGTTTGGGTCGATTTTTACAAAATAATTCAACATTAAGAGTTTTAGATATTGGTAATAATTGTATCGGTGATCGTGGTTTAGAAACACTTGCCAAAGGTCTTATAAAACAAAAAAATTCAATTTTATCAGTTCTAGTTATTTTTAATAATCAAATTACGGAAAAAAGTGGCCATGTTCTTAGCAATATCATTGTAATTAATACGTTCAATTGTTAATTAGATTTTTTTTTTAAATCTATTTCAATTTTAGGCCGAATGTAGAAATCTACATACACTTAATATTGGCTATAATAATTTAACTGATGATGTTTTATTGAATATTAATGAGAGTTTACAAAAAACGACATCCTTAGAAGGATTAGGTTTACAATGTACATTATTAACATGTCGTGGTATGGAATATTTATCAACTGCCATTAAAATCAATAAATCATTGAAAGTATGTTTAATCATAATATAATCGATTTTAAATTATTATATTATTTTCTAGAAAATCAATTTAAAAGGTAATAAAGCAATACAAATACCTGGATTAGAAAAATTATGTAAAGCATTAACATCATCGAAAATATCAAAAATTGAAATTGATTCAATTAATCGTTCAACAAATGTAAGTTAATTAAATAATAATTGTGTTTTTTTTTTCTTCAATCAATTAATCAAATTATTAGGAGCCTCAAACTTATATTCAATTAGTACAAAAAATTAATGGTATTTGTACGGTTAATAAAACAATGATGGATACTAATTGTGATGAATTATCGAAGTTATTTTCAAGAAAAGTATCATTAAGTTGTGAATTACGTTATAATACATTACCGGATATTTCTGTTGATGATAAATTAACAACAACAACAACATCAGCAATAACAACAACAACAACAAAAACTAAAAGCCGGTTTCATATAACAAAAGTTGATGATAAAATAGTAAAAAGTTCACGTTTTATAGTGACACCGGTTAAATTAAATAATAATCATGATGATAATGACGATGATGATGATGATGATGATATAGATGTACCTGATAAATTTGTAAATGTTAAAAGTAGTGTTTCGTCAATTGATAGTGTTGAATCTTTACAAGGCGATAGTGAATAAATTCAAATTTAAAAAAAAACAAAAACATTTAATTAAATAAATCTATATATAAAAATTTTAGTACTTATATGTCAGTTTATATAATTAGTTCTGTGATAGAAATTTTATTTTTTAAATGTTATATATTTATATGTAAATTAGGAGGATAAATCGGGAAAATACTCCATTTATAAAAGAAAAAAGTATTGATAATGTTCAAAATGTTCACTTATAGAATTTGTTTTGTTTTAATTTTTTTTTTTTTAATTATGAATACTTATTAGGATAAAGTTATATATTTTAGCAAACAAAATTTACCGAATTTTTTTTGTTACTTAATTTTTCTTGTTAAATATTGTTAGAATAGTGGAATGTTGCGAGTGTTTCTCTTTAAAGGAAAAAAAACAAAACAAAAATATATATATATATATATATATTATAAATGTTGATAAAATTGTTTTAAAATATTGGATTTTATAACATTTGTATGAAATTAAAATGATTTAAATTTATGTGCCTTCTGTATGTTGCAAACTACCTGTTATAAAATCCAATAATAAAAGAAAAAATATATATAAATCATCTGTGTTGTATGATCTCAAACTGTGTTGAAATTTTTAGCAAATTCCTTCTACAAATTTCAATTTTTCTTTTCTTTTAAACTAATCGAAACAGTTTTTTTGTTGTTGTTGTTGTTCAAATTTATTTTGTTGATATTTAAGTCATTATTAAAGTGATAAATTTGGCAGGGTCATCGGATGGAAGGGTCCAACCTTTAACACATCCATCCTTCTGTAAATATTCAACGAGGAGAAAAATAAAATTTATATTCTGTTATTATTAATCGATTACACAAAATTATTATTTAGAATTCCATTTGGCTTCAAAAAAAATAAAAAAAATTCGTTGAAATATTTGCAAGCTAATATTAATGTTGATAATTTTATAGTATAATTAGCAACCATAAAAACCTCATTATTTTATTAAGTCGTAGTTCTATCGATTAATTATTGAAAATCTTCGAAGTAATGCAACTGCGAAACAAACATAAATCAATTTAGATAACCGAGGTAAATTCAATCAATCATCCCCATTTCAATCTTCTTCTAACAAACAAACAATTGTACTTGTTAAGATTTGTATAGATGAAATTTTTTTGTACAAAAACAACAAGATATTAATAATAATAATAATAATAATATAGTATTTTTCCAATAATTAGTTGATTTTTATTTTGATTTATTAAAACAATTTTATAAGGTTGTAAATATTTATATAAAATAAAACAAATTATTTTTATATTCATAATGTAATTAAGCATGTTTGTTGCTATTTTACGTGGAAAAAAATTACAAACCTCCAAATATATAAATGTATAGCTTAAATGTTAAATAAGTGTTATTATCTAATCCTAATTATTTATATAAAAATGGCACTTTATTTCCCCAAGCCAATAATAAATTAAAATTAGAGAAAATTAAAATAAATACAATTTATATTATCTTTTTTAACAAATTATTAAAAAATTAAATCGAAAATAATGGAATTTATCAATCGGGAATGAACGAATTTTCACTTTTGGAATGTTTCATTAGAATTATTGCACTATAAATGTAAAATTTCGTATTTAATACTTAAATTTTGTTATTACGTTTTTATATACTCATATAAATTTTTTAAAAATTTAATTTAATTAAAACCAGACTAGTTCAATAAAAAAATAATAATAATTGGTTTGGAATGTTGCAATCCGTGATAATCACAGACTATAATTGAATTTGTATAAGTAAATTTTACCGTAAATATATATTTTATGATATGAATTGAAAATTATTGTTGTGGTACACTATCCATAGTTGGTACATAATCTAATGCCATCAAACATGCAAAAACTGTCATGACCATTTTCGGTTTAACTTCGGCAATATCTTCTGGTAAAGCATAAACTCTAGCGCCTATTTTACGTGACATTGATATCGCATATTTCGCATTAGCCAAATTATCCTAAAAATAAACATCAATTTATAAATAAATTCATATTATTCGATAATAATTGAAATTGAATTACCTCCTCAATACCGGTATTTTTAACTAAATCATAATTAACAGCACCTGGTTTAATAGCATCAATTAAATCAATAACAACTTTAGCATCGGCTATTGATGGATCTTGGAAATTTTTTATGGAAGACTTTTTATCAGCCGAATTTAATTTATTATTTACCCATTGGACAATTTCTTTTTCAACAATTGGACTACCCGATTCAGCTAATTGTGATAATATTGATAATGTATATGCTCTCATTAATTGCCATATTAATGCTAATGTTAATGTTACATTGCCATCATTTATATCTTGTCCAGCTATACCAACTAATGAAAATTTCACTTCACGTCCTAATTCAATTGCATAATTACAATTTTCCAATTTTTCCATAAATTTTTTACGTGGATTAAATTTACGATGTACACGATTCCAATTAACAATACCCGGCTTTATAATATTATATAATTGGAAGACAACTAAACCATCAGCTAAATCTGAATATAACCAATTTACATATGGTGTCACACCCATCGAATTTATCCAATTTCTATAAGCTAAAACAAAACAAAAAAAAAAACAACAAACAATATAAATATATTCTATTATAAAAAATATGTATATATAATTAGTATACTTCGTTCTTCTCTTGTTTCTTCAACTGTTTCATAGCCATCTAAAACACCATTTGTTTGGTCTAATCCTGGATGATTATTGAATAAATTAGCAACAAAAGCTAAATTAAGTTTATAAACACCATTAACGACATCTTGTGGTGTTATGAAAGCGCGGCATTTCAATTTAGCGGCTTGTTGTAACATAATTTCAGCTCTTTCATGTAAATCACTTTCCTTTAACAATAAAAAAATATTTCAGAAAAAAAAAACTAAATAAGTCGTAATATTTAAAAATAAAATTTTACCATAAGTGCATTTGTATGGACATCAGCTTCAGTTGGTGCAATTTGTCTAATTAAATGTGTATAAACTTCCGAATCGGTAATATCATTAGTAAAGTTAGTAACACGTCTAGATACACCAGCACGTTCTAAATGATAATTAACCCATCTTAATAATATAGCTTCTGGTGATAATTTCATTAAATCTTCAATTTTTTCATCATCCGATAATAATGTTGTTAAACCAGGACAATGTTCTAATGTTATTTGATTAAATAATCCAATACGTATAATTTGCCATAATAAACCCAATACCAAATGTGGTGTGCCTTTCGATAAATTATGTGCATCAATATTGATAACATTACAACCAATAGCTTGTGCTGATGATAATGCTAATGTTAAATTTTCCAATTTCGTATATAATGTTAGATTTTTTTTATTTATTGTTCTTTCATCGATAGTATCAGGACATGAATGATTTATAACTTTACATAATAATATACCATCTTTAACTTTATCATATAAAGTTTTACCTTCTGAATCGATTGGTAATAAATTTTTTAAATCGGGATCGTGTCGTAAATTTGAATTTATCCAATCAGAAAATGCTAATTGTTCTTCAACACGTACTGAATGTGTTGTACCTTCATTTGATGCTTCCGATGTACCACCAAGATGTTGTAAATTTTCACGTTTTGTTACAGCCATTTTAAATGTACTAGCTACTTCATTTGCTTTTAAATCGCTACATAACTTCTCAAATTCATCATATGTCATTTTACCTGGTATTTTTGAACGATTCGAATTTTTAAATTCTTCCTCCATTTGACGTGCTTTAAAACCAGGTATACGAAAACCGCATGCATCTAATGCATCACGTAACTCTTTCAAATCGATATAACCATCACCATTCTTATCAATCTATATAAACAAACAATAATAATAATAATCAACAATCATATTTACAAGAATATATAGATAACCACATTTTATATTATAATTATTTTAACAGGAAACTTAAAAAGGATGTGATAATCTATTATCAAGAATAATTTAAAAAAAAAAAAAACGAGAAATTTTTAGAATTCAATTATTCGCTGAACTTACTAATCGAAAATTCTCTTCAAGTTCAATTAAATAACTTTCATCCATTATTATTAAATTTTAAATAGCAATTAATAACCAAAAACTTTCCCTAACTCAAATAGCTTTTATAACAACTTTATCACCGGATTGTAGATTATAATTTTTGCACTATCGATTTATATAATCATAAAAAAAAAAACTTCTTTATACGTCTATAATTAAAAAAATTACTATTGTTAATTATCTATAACTACTTTAGGAGTTTTATAGAAAATTATATATTATTTAACATATAGTTTCATAGAATTATTACAAATTACATTGATAAAACATAAAACATTATCTTATCAATAAATAAACGATTACTTATTGTTTTATAGCACATATATATCGAACTGTTAAAATTCTATAATTTATTAATTATTAATTAACAAATTTGTAACAAACACAAAAATTATTATTAAACGTGGCCAATTTTATTAGTAATAATAACAATAATCTACAAGGACAAATTTTCTTTATTTCTTTTACTCGAAATTTATTATAAAAATATTTACTAACAATAAAAATATTTTTGTTGTTGTTTTATTTTGTTCGAAGATCCTGTGAACATTCTCTAGTTTTAATGTAATTAAATCGTTCCCAACATTCAATTGTCTTTTATTAATAATAATAATAATAATAATGATAATCGCATTTTCTTTTTTCTTTCTATTTATTTAATTAAAACTATAACTGAACTAGTTGATTAATTAATCAAATGAGATTTTCGATGAATTGTGTGTATGTGTACGAATAGTTATAGCTACATTTTTTCTCTCTTCCACTATTATTATAATAAAATAAGAAATGGAAAAATATAGTAAAATTGAAAAACTTTGCAACATTCCCTTGACATACTTTTAATTAAAATAAAATTTTATGTATAAGTAATAAAATTGTATTTCATAAATTTGATATATATTTTTTTAAATAATAATTTACCGGTAGTACTATAACAATTTCATGCTTACTAGTGCTAAAAACAATCTAGATATTATTTATATAATAAATATTTTATTAAGGAATTTTAATAAAGCGTAATAGAAAGAGAAAACTGATGAGTAATAATATTAATATACCAGAAACCTACTTGGCATAAAATGTGACTCATTCAAGAACAAAAGTAAAGAATTTACATTATTTCATGCTTTTATTCCAATATTTCTAAAACAAGTAAAAAACAATTTCGAATAATTTGCGATAAATAAATTCGATGTTATTTGGGCGTTGTTTAGATATTCGGAAAATTTCAAAAATCTACCGGCATTTCAACAATAATTATTTCAATCAATAAAATTAGTGAAATGCATAAAAAAAAAATAGATAAACAAATAAATAAATAAAAATACGTACCGATATGAATTTTTCTTTAATTTCTTCCCTTTCATCAAGGGTTAATTTTGCAAATTCGGCACTAGATGAAGCCATATTGACAACATATACACGCGCACACAAACCTTAACCTCTTTTTTTCCCCCGACCAATTTCTTCGAGTTTTTAAAAATATATATATATTTTTTTTTATAAATATGATACGAAAATTACAATAAAATTTATCATTTATATAAAATATCACATTATTTTTTAAATAAAAACAATTTTACAAATAAGTTTTTCAACTTATTTAATATTCGATCGTGTCGTTGTATGGATTGCACTCGATCAGTGGTTTTTCGATGCTATTTTGTTATTTATTTCTTTCTTTTTCTATAATACTGCCGAACTTCGAGCTGACGTCAGACAACCAGGACACGTCATAGCCTATGTCGCCCCACCCATTTATTAATCATACTATTGTGAGTCGATAAGCCGAACTACCCTTAAATTTATTTAAAAAAAAAAAACAACCCTTCCGCATTCGTTATATAAATATAAAAGAGCTATTGTATGATCTCTATTATAATTATGAAAGGTTCTATGAATTTCCATTTGAATTTTATGAATTTTGATTACAGCAAGATTAAAAATTGGAAAGAATGATAAATACATTGAACATAGAACACAAATGCTAGCGTCAGCTATTTATTTGTGAAATTGTGAACATATTGAAAATTCAGAAAACAAGTTCTAATAATGCCGATTATTATCATAATATAAACGTTGTTATGATTGAGCACAACTGCGCATATTCAATACAGAGTTGGATCATTTTTAGAGATGTGTTTGAAAATAAAAAAAACGAATTCATAAAAATATCCGATTATTTTCTAAAAAATATCTAGTATCGATATAAAATGATTTGTATCATCGTTTAAATTGAGTGTAATATTATAATTTTGATAATTGTATTATTAGTTTGGAATAAATTGAGTTGTGCAAAATTCAACCCATCTCTATTATAATTTTGTATACGATAAATTTAGTGTTATCGGCCATTATATTTCGTATTGGATTCTTCGAGATAAATTTGCAATTAAAATAAAGAATCATGCTTCGTACAACAGCTGGTCGTATTAATTTAATTATTAAAAATGGCTTAAATATAACAAAATCATCGTTACCAACAACAACTACTAGATTTATGTCGAAACATAATACTGAAAGCGATGATCAATTTGACCAAAGGTAAATTACGTAATTATACATTAATTTCAATAAAATTCAAATAAATAATTGAATTATCGACAATACCAACATTGTTAAACTAATAAAATACATTAAAAATATCATATAAATTAATTTTATTATTAAATTTCGAAATTACAATTGTGAGGTTATGTTAATTTTTTATCTTTCTAAATTACAGATTTGAAAATTTTTTCAATAGAAAAGATATTGATGGTTGGGAAATACGACAAGGTATAACAGATTTATGGG
The DNA here is from genome assembly GCA_037414775.1 of Zonitis immaculata. Lineage (NCBI taxonomy): Eukaryota > Metazoa > Arthropoda > Insecta > Coleoptera > Meloidae > Zonitis > Zonitis immaculata. Next base: position 24,721 of record JAZBGX010000053.1, read on the forward strand.
GTTATGATTTAGTACCAGAACCAAGAATTTTAATAGCAGCATTAAAAGCATGCCGTCGTGTTAATGATTATGCATTAGGTGTACGTATACTTGAAGCTGTTAAAAATAAATGCGGTTCACGTGTTAATGAAATTTATCCATATATATTACAAGAATTACGACCAACATTGAATGAAATTGGTTTAGATACACCAGAAGAATTGGGTTATGATAAACCAGAATTAGCTTTAGAATCTGTTTATGAAATGCATTGAATCAGTTTTATTTAGAATTAGTCGAGATGTAAATTGTTTTATTAGATAAATAAAATACTTAATACATAATAGATAGCTTTATTCGATAATTATGGATTATCAGTAAAATTTACAGTTTATTCTTTGATCAGGCCAAGATTGTTGAAATTTCGGTTTTTTTTCTTGTTTGACGATGATAGAACCAAAGGCATTTAACAACTGGAAGAGATACCGTTTTAAAAACCAGGAACAGTCGGTTTTAAAATATTTTAATGTTTTACTTTGATCAATTACAAGTAATTGGCCATCAAATCTATATAATAATCCTATTTCTTAACATGCATACCATGAAAATAACATTCAATAGTTTAACATGTCACACCACACATAAATAAACTAACACATTTAATTTAATCTTTGTCAAAAAGTTATTAACATTAGAATTTTTAAAATATACAATTTACAGTATTATTACTATTATCATTAATTTTTATTTTCTTTCAATATATAAAATAAATCATGCCAAAATTAATTATTGAGATTGTTAATTAATGTCAAGGTACATTTATGCCTTTGGCACGAAATTCTAAATCAAGCCTAATTTTAATATTCAATATTTGGTTCTTGCAATTAACATTTGTTGTTTGATTAAGTTAAAAATTAATTATTGGAATCATTAAAATTATACACAATTGATTAATTAAGCGAATACTACAATTAAAACGTATGGCACAATTAACAAAAATAAAAACCATACACAAATACACATTAAAAAACAATAATAATTATTAACATTGTTATTAATTATAATTACAGTTAATTAACAATTTACTGATCTAACAGTGAAATCAGTATTATAATTATTATAATAAAGAAAATGTAGGTTTTTCTCAACTACTGAAAAAAGAAATTGTGACTAGTTAAAATTTAAGGTGCTTATGCTTATTATATCACTCACAATATTTGGAAAATGTGAAAATTCGAGTGTTGAGAAAATATTTAAAAAAAAAATAACCACACATTCACGCAATTATATGAACATACTAAAAAAAATTGAATTGAAACTAAAGGGATACGAATTTTCAACTGAAAATTATTTTAATTTGAATAAATATTTAAGGAATTATCCAATAAATTCGTATCGAAACAGTTGAAAATATGTTCCCATCGTTTTAGTAATAGTGATGGATGATTTATATATATATATATATATATTTTGGTTTTTGTTTTTCGTTTTTTTTTTAATCCCAGTACAAAAATATTGATGATTTAGGCCTAAAATTGTATAGTTTTTCCAATAAAAAATAAAAATAAAACTGTTTTACTTGATTAAAACTATATTATTCACATAATTTTTAAAACTGCATAGAACTAATAAACTACAATATTTTCTAAATGTGTAACAAAAAAAATTTACAATATCTATCGCCTTGTCCCACACACATTAAAAAATGAAAATGTAAATTTCTAAATTATTGTTTTTAAAAATTGTGACTAATCTTCATCATTTTTTTTTTTTGAATTTGTATACTTAACTTAATAATTATGTTATATATTAATACTATTTTAACATATATATAGATATATATATATATATAAATATATAAATATAAATAGTATTCATATACAATTTCTTTTTAAAACTAAAACATAAAAAACTCAAAATTATTAATAATTAAAATAACATTCAAATTTTCCGTAATATATATCCCACTGAGTTTTTATAAAATTGAAAACATGTCGCAATAAAATTTAGTTCCCTATAGTTATGTACATCTAATTAAAAAAAAAACCTCAATAGATTTGTAAAAAGATTAACAATTATACAAACAATAGAATAATCAAAAGACAAAATAAATATTAAGACTTAATTAAAAAAAAAAAAAAAAATTAAAAGGCTTTTTCCATGATAATTACAACTAAATTAAAAACAAATTTAACAATTACGTAGGTTATAGGATTGGGGAAACATTTAAAAATTCCTAATATGAATTAATTAATTAATTAATCAATTAACATTTATTCTATTGGTCACTTAATATTGTTTCTTCAGTTTTAACATCTGCAATACCTTGCATTGCTTTTGTTAATACAGTTGCATCTTTTAATGATAGTACTTGTAAAACTTGTGGACCATCATTACCTGAACTTTGTATCATCATTGAATGTGTTAAGCCACTAGGTGTTACTGTTAATGCTTCCATATTGTCACCATTATTTGGTTCCACCTAAAAAAATAACAATAATCAACTATATTAAAAAATTTATATTATGTCATCTTATTTACTTTTGGTACGGGAACTACAGGTGTAACACAAACAGTTCCATCACTATTTGTATGAAGATGTTGAATATTGGCTACCATAGTATGATACATTGATGCTGTCACCGGTACCGTTATAACACCACTCACTGAAACGGGGTAACCTGAACAAATATATGTGTGCAAAATAGGCAAGAGAAACAAAAAGAGTGACAGTGTTATTATTTGTTGTCAATCAATTAATAATAATTTAAAAAAAAAAGAATATTTATAAATAATTATTATCCACATACCATGTCCATCTTCGCCTGTTAAAATAATTTGTCCTTCTGAATTTAATGTAGCTTCAGTAACTGAATTTAAATCAACAACTTCGCCTTGTGCACCACCTTCTGATATTGCTTGTATTGTATGTACTGGTGTACCTTCACCTTGTCCCGTTTGTATCTAGAAAATTTCGATTTTATTCAATAAAAATTGATTATTATTGCAATTGAAATATTACCGTTGCCATTCCTTGTACATGTGCTGTTGTACCATCTGGTAATGTTATTATAGGATTATTTGGATCGACTTGTACAATACTAACTGTGCCATCAGGATTTGTAATTGTATGTAATACAGTTGGAGTATATTGTGTTGTAATCTGAAACAAATTCGTAAATACTGTTTATATTTGTTTGAATTTCAATATAAATTTTACTACCATCAATAATATAATAAATATAAAATTGAAGTAATTTCTTTATATAAAACTATATTTAAAATTTTAGAAAATTCAACGAAAATAAAAAAATTACACAAAAGAAATCATTTATCGAATAACTATAAATACTAAAAAGGAACAAAACCAAGCTAAACAGGCATCAAATAATAATACGAAACTCAATATTGAAGAGTAACATCAGTTTTTTTTTAATAAATCTCGCATTTCAAAAAAATTGCTATTTTTAATACTCTTCAATATTTATTTAAAAAATAAATAAATATAAAATTATAATAAATCAAAAAAATAAATAAATCAATTTTATGAAATAATAATTAGAAAAAAAAAATCTATAGAACGTGAACTGTACGACACTGATATAATTGAATGTTTGCTACACACATCAACATCTGAGCTATAGCCTGCAGGATCGAGGCAAACCTGCGTCGATGAGCCTGATATACCATCAGGCGAAGTAGCTATAATTTGAGGTGACCCGTTAGCTTGGATCTGTATTTTATGAGTAGGTACAATTCCTGAGGAATGCATTTTTAAAACACCAACCGATGTATTAATATTAGCGTTTGCTGTTGCTGTTGCATTGGCTTTTTCATCTTCTTCAGTAAATGCTGGTAATAGATCTTCTCTACCATGGAATTTATAACAATTGATTACAATTTGTCTTAAAGCATGAGTCCATGATATCTATTTAATGCAAAATAAACAAAAAATTATCACTAATATTGTGTTTTAAATATTATTATATAAAGAAACCTTTTGTTTTTCATCTTCACTTCTTGCATCCATTCTAACATTAGCCCACGGTAATTCTTTTGGCCACCATGGAGGTCGTGTTGATTCTCTACCCCAACCAGGTTTACCTCTGCCAGTTGAATATTTCAACATTAATGGTATAAATGCTCTTAATTGAGCTTGTGTCATTTTTTCAACAGGTGTTGGTATACCATCAATTATTAAAGGTGGTAATTCGAATAATGATGGATCGTCTTGTACTGGTGGTGGTGCTTGATGTGCTAATGCATTTTCTAATTCTTCCATAATCATACCGCGTAAATTTTTAATAACATCTTCTAATGGTTTCGCTCCAAACACTTTATAACTGACATTTGGTTTACCAGGTGTTGCAACTAATACAACCGCTTGTTGTCCAACTCTTGTTGCAAATTCATCTATTGTTTGCTGTATCAATAATTTTTTTATTATTATTAATTAATACTTAAATTAAATTTTTATTATTACCCTTAATTTTCGAAGTAATCGATTTTGTTGGCGTTTTCTTATCGAAGGATTTGTTTCGAATGAATGAGGTCTTTTACGTTTCTTTGCAGATACTATAGCGGCAGCAGCTGCAACACCAACTGGACCTACATCAAATATAACCATAACAATCTCGATTATTATCAAATAATTACTAGAAATATTCGTGATTAATAGTTTTTAATTTGTTGTTGTTTTTTTTTTAAATATAGATGGAAGTTTCATAAAATTCGATTCATTCATAAACTTTCAATTTTTTTTTTGAAACTATAGTGCGCATCCAATTGCGCGATTATCTTAGGTAGGGATAATCTAAATTTTTACTCAAAAAAACTATATCCGCATAGAATTTGAATTTTAAAAAGTTTACCATTAGTTAGTCCATCACGTTCAACAATAGAATAAAAATATTACCTTTATTATGAAATATCATACTTTTATATAGTTTTTTCTTTTACATTTATTTTATCAATACAAAAAATTGGACGCACAATTTTCTTTATAAATAATTGTTGTATTTATTCGTAATACAAACAAATCAACCAAAAAAAAGGCCTTAAAAAGATCCACCTATTTTATTATCTAAACTACTAGAATTAGTTTTTATATATTTCCAATTAGAAATAAGCGTTAATTTTTGTATAGCTTGATTAGATTAAACTTTATTCAATATTATTGTTTCTGGAAATATCTTTTTTTTTCTTCATTCATTCAGCATCTAGAAAAAAGTAAATGTTTTATAGGAAATACGTTTTTGGAATGCCAAATTTTCCGTTAAAAGTTTTCTTAAGTATTTTGAATAATTATAGAACAAAAAAAAAAAACCAAAATGATTTTAAGGAATAAACAAACAACAAAAAAATCTCTTTTTTACCAGCAGCAGCTAATTGAGCAGTGACTTCATCATCCATAGCTGCTGTCATAAAATCGGCTCCTTCACAGGCTGATCCAGCCGATGATTGACAATTATCATCATCATCGTCTGATTGCATTGACATTGGTGAACTAACAACCATTGCAATTTCTTCGTTATTGGCTTGATTGCCATTTGACGTATTCATTATCAAAACCATTTACCCGTAATGTAGGAGGCGGGTTTCCTGGAAAATTCCAAAACAAATTTTTTTTTTCTTTTAATCAAAAATAATTCCAACATATTCTCATATTTCTTACTATAAAATTAAGATATGTTTTTTAAACATATATAGATGGTAACAATTGTTGAAAGAAAATTCTAGAAATAATATCAACTGATAAAAAAAAACTGTTGGTGTTAATATTTTTATTAGTTAAATTATTATATTTATAATTTCTTATATTTGTTAATGTATTTATTATGTAAAATAGTAAAATATGTATCATTTTATGTTTTACTTAAACAGAAAATTGACTATCGACGATTTGAGGTTATGTGTAAATGAATCCTACCTCTATTATTGCATATTTGGTGTTAAAAAATCATCGATTAACATAATTTAAGATAAAATAAAAACCATTATTAATATAGAAACAAATATTAATTAATATTAAATGTATATATTACAATATATATATATATATATGTATATATATGTATAGGATATGTTGGAAATGCTATCGTACAAAATCAATAATTGACGTCCCCCCCTTGCTCCCAACATTCCCGATAGATAAAAGATTTTCAAAGGGTGTTTTCATTGAAAAATTAAGTTATTTAAAATTAAAATTCATCTTAATATATTTGTAATCATATTTTTAACATATGCACATGAACATAAACAGTATTTGCGCAAAGGGCAAGGAGGTTTGGCGCCAGACATTTATTGCATAAAGACGTTGCAATAAACATGGCCACCTATCTATGTATAAACAATATTTGGTTGCAACTATTATATGGAAGTTATTGTTTATATAAAATTGATTATATTTAGTGTAATAAATATATATTGTAATTGTATTATTATTTTTTAATATTGTTTGAGTGAATCGCGCGTCCACAAGTAATGGAGCAGGCCCAGTTAAAATTATTAGTACGGCTGCGTACGCACCTGCGTGTATGCCACACATTTAATAAAAAAACATGTCTGTTACCGCATTTTTACAATAATTTGATTTTTAATAACAATTACCACTTATAAACAAGTTATTAAAACATTTTTACATCGGTAAATATACAGCTTGCACAATGACAGATAAATTTACGTCACATTCTATGGTATCGATCGATGTAGTCAGAGTTGGTAAGGCCCGACATTGTTTTCAACACACAAACATTAAACGGATTCTGCGCGATTATTATTGTGGGAACTTTAATATTATAATAAATACTTACATTTCACACAATTATTATACTATTATAACATTAAAATTTATATCGAACAACAATTATTCAATTATTAATATAGTTTGGATACAACAACAACAACAAACACATTGTGTTTGGTTAAATATCGTCTAAATTATTCTTCACTTTAACAGCGCCATCTACTCAATAGTAGTTATAACATTTTCTACGTGTTAATTTTTTTTTTATTATATTGGCAATAATGCTATACACATTTTTTAGAACATCCGCACTATTAACGTTAACGTAACTGTAACAATAATACAAAAGTATAATTGAAACGTATATTTAAACAACACTAAATTATAAATATAGAAATAATAACAATGTTTAAATTACCATAAAGTCAAATTTCAAAATACTGAATTCAATTCTTTAGTACAATTATTACAAATATCACCATCATTCATTTCCATTTCACATATTTTACAATAATTGATTAAATTATTAACAATATAATCAGTCTCAATTTCCACTTGATTATAATATTGTTGTTCGATTTGATTTTGTAATATTTCATTTTCAACTTGTTGTAATAAATCCATAACTTCTTTTGTATCTAATAATTCTACTGTTCCTCTATCTGGTTGTAATAATTTTCGTAAATCGATTAACGATTTATAATCAATATCATTATGATTTTCACAAATTTGTCGTATTTTATCGATTTTATCGTTTCGTATTTTCTTCAAACGATTCATAAATTCCTATAATAAAAAAAATTATATAATCATTAAAAGAAATAAATCATATATTTACCTCACGGAAATTAAGACGTTTTGGTGTTAGATTTTGTTTATTTAATATAATACTTTTTGCGGCATCTCTACGTGGTGAATTAAATAATTTTAGAGAAGTCGTTGGAGATAGATAAGCCATAATTTTTATCATAAAGAAAATCGCGCCCTTTAATTGTCGAGGTTATGTTGTTTACTGATCGTTTATCTCACTCTCTCACATATATGTATCATATAGTTATCTTTAATTCTTTCAAATACATTAACGCCATATTATAAAATAATTGATTGATTATAGATTATATAATGTTTTATCTATTTAATTTCAGTGATTTTATGGAATTTTGGAATATATCAATTTATTATAGAAAAAATTGTATTATTGTTAAATTTCGAGCGTCATCTGTTGGGAAATTTCTAGAGGATTTTGATGTTTCTGTATTGGTATGTTTGGTGATAATTAAATTGTTATTTTGACAGAACGTTGCAGATTTTATTTGTTGTTTCTGGAAAAGGCTGCGGCCTTCGGAGGCCTTTTTAACGTAATTCAATAATTATATCGAATTAAAATTAATTAATTAAATCAAATAAATAATAAGAGACCAAATAAAAATATGACCCGTAAGAAAATTTGCTAATTATGTCAAATAATAATTATATATTGTATATTATTGTTATTTAATCTAGGTGGTAATCAACGTGAATTAGCTAGAGCAAAAAATCAAAAAAAACAACAAGAAGCCTCAAAAGGCAAAAATAGAAATGATGGTTTAACAGTAGAACAACGAAAATTCAGGTAAATAATCGACGATTATCTAATATTCAAATTCAACTATAGACTATTCGATAATTTAAGTCTTTTATTATAAATATAAACGTATCTAAATTGATTTTATGATTTTAGAGATGCTGAAATGATGAGAGAAAAACAACGGAAAAAGGAACAGGAGAAACCTCAGCGTGCGTAAATTATTGAATAATTAAACAAATTTTATACGTTTGTATTGTCATTATACTAACAGAACTGAATTTAATGTTTCTTTTATTGAATTTGAAAACGCAAAAAAAAACAAAAACCAAATCTGTGTTATAATGGAACTTTTTAAAATAGTTTGTAGATATTGCTCTTGATTTCTTTATTTATATTCACAGAAATTTTGATATTACTAACCCTTTTGAAATTCTAGTTTAGTTTTTTTTTTTTTTTTTTTTGTATCCAGAATGTTCAAATAAATTTCGTGAATCTATTCGAAGTATTTTAATATTTATAAATAAATAAATAGTGTAAAATATGTAAATAATATAGTCGATTCTTTGTATTAATTATATTTCGATGATTCAATACATTTTATTTCTTAAATTTCATTGTTTTAAATTTAACTTATAAGTATATATTTTTCAATATTATTATCGAATGATTGTTATTTCTGCAATTTTTATCAAAGATGCAACAATTGTTGAGAATTATTACCTGTATTTCCATGGTTACAACAATTATTCAACAAGTCATCGCCATTTTGAGTTGATCGTTTTTTAAAATTTATTTATAAAATGGCAGAAATTCATGCCTACTTTGATTAGAAAATAGCATGTTTCAAAAATTTAGCAATAAAACATATAATATTGGATTTTACTGATTATTTATTATTATGGAATAATTGTATGTTATCGCGAAAATAAAGTCCTAAAAAATTTGGAACACTAATCTCGTAATGCTCATAAATAAAATAGAAATGATTGGATAATTGGAATGAATTATTAATTAACGTTTAGTTCCGTCTATATAGTTTAGTTACTGAACGAAATAGATGAAAAAGATTACAATAATGTGCAATTTTCAGGATAAAACTAATACTCAGTACCCAGAATTAGAAAATATCGAATTTTATGTATTTGTTCAATTTAAAATGATTATAAATAATTCAGTGATTTGTGAAATATAATAATTTTTATACTTAATATAGTATTCTTATTTCTTGTACAAATACCAGAACAGTTTGACTTGTATATAGAGTGTGACACAGCCTTATTGTGGATATCTTTTTATTTAAAGAACAAGAAACGCACTATTGAAGATATAAAGTGTAATATACAAGGACTATTTGAACACTAAAACGGTGTCCCATGAATTTATAATTTACAAAATATCACTTGTTGTAATGATCGAATTCTCGTACTAAAAATTAAAAATAAATTGTTTCCCAAATTAGAACACCCACAGATAGGCTGTATATTTAATAGTGAAACACACTGTAGAAATAAAATTCCTCCAATGCAGTAATTTGTGAATATACGCCCTGTAGATTTTAAAAAGGCGATAACTAAAATTTCTATTTATTTGGGTTAATAATAGACGATTTGGAACAAACTGTGAAACATTTATTCAACATTTCACAAAATACGAACAATATAACAATAAATAAACAATCTTGATTCGCTTCCAACAATTCCATGTACAGAAGATACTGCAATAAAAAACATGATTTATTTTAAAATCTTAAAATAAGAAGTACATACATAGAAAATCTGTTGATTTTACTCATGATTATGACCAAAATTCATATTAATTAACCAAAATTGATCATATCACTCATAATGATAGAATTATTTCGGATACGAAAACAAAATCTGTATAACAATATTGAACATTAAACAAAAAAAAAAAAAAAAAAAAAAACCCAGACAATAACAGCAAAATACTGAAACTGTGGAGGAAAAAAAAAAAAAATAGCAATGATAACTCATTCGCCAATAGCTGGAAGATTTGATGTTGCAACATAATCGTTAACGAATGTCCAACATTTCCTGATACGCAGTTCATATTCAAGATTACCAGAACGTACACCACTATTGAATATATCCCTTATACCATCGATCAATTGTTTTAAATTCCTGATAGTCATATTTAAATTAGATTCAGGATCGATTTCTAATTGACTTATAGATGTTAATAATATTTTCGAAAATTTCTTAATCATTTGATTTGAACGTTGTTTCTGTTTATCGAAACGGATTCTTGATGTTTTGAAATTTGTCTCGAATTCGATAGATAAAGCTTTATATGTTGTCTCCATTGCTGCTCGAGGCCATAATAATCTTAAACAAAATAAAATAATAAAATTATTTAATCGATTTAATTAGAAATTACTTTCGATTATATTGATTTAATCCGAATTTTTCTAAAAATTCGTCGGCTTCATTTGGGAATATTATTTGGCTTGGGAGCTGAGCCTGTGAAATAATTATTGTTCTAACTGATTATTCAAAAATAAATAAGAAATACTTCGATTTGAGCAAATGCTGCATGTTGCCCCAATAATTGTGTATGTTTATTAGCCAATAGTTTGAGTAAGTCTCTACTCAATTTCATTTTTTGTTCGATAACTTTAACATCAACTGAAGTTTTCCTCGAAATTCTCCTACCACTTGTAATCCTTAACTCAGAAAATATAGTAACCATGCTGAAATTAGAGAAAAAAATTAAATAGAAAATCAACAATTCGAAAATTATTACCAATCTAAATGTTTATTTAATTCATATAGAAATGCTTTTGGTACTATAATTTCTGATCGGCGACAACATGATCGTGCTTTAAATTTCTGAACTTGTTTCTTCAAATACCGTTCATTTTTTTCAGCTCGAAGTAAATCATTTTTAATTGCCACAGTATCAAGATGTAAACTTGCAATAACATCTTCTAAAAATTTCATCTCAATTGCATGTTTTTGATTCAATTCCGTTAATTCTGTATTGAACACAAATTCCCATGATTGCTCTATATAGTACAAATTTCATCTTTAAGTATATGGGTACGTATTTATAACTCACCCATTTTAGCCATTAATAGAGTATTTTGGGCTGCAAGTTTCGAATTACATTTTCTCAAATTGATTAATGAAGATCTCAGGACTTCGCTTTTGCTTTCATACAACAACAAGGTGTTAACATTATCTTCTTCTTTACCCAGCAGATCTTTGTATTTCTTCTCTAATTCCAAATAGTCTTTTTTCAATTGACTATAAGACGATGTCTGTATATAAAATCCAATTATTCAATAATAACGATGATGATAATATGTTAATTTTCAGACAAACCTGATATACTTCGTATTGTTGGGCGGTTTCGTTCATTGGAATTGGTGAAATATCTACATTTTCATAAGATACCTGTAAACTCTCATTATATGGTGTGCTGCTGATATGATGAGCCGGTCTTATCCCATTATCCCAAGTAGTTGGTAGTCCAAGTGTAGGACTTGGTTGATTTACTTGGCGTACCGGCTCTGTATGTGGATATGGTGGTGCTATAGGTGAAATATTTGCTGTATGTGGATATGGTGGTGCTATAGGTGAAATATTTGCTGTATGTGGATATGGTGGTGCAATAGGTGAATTATTTGCTGTATGTGTATATGGTGGTGCTACAGGTAAATTATTTGCTGTATGTGTATATGGTGGTGCTACAGGTAAATTATTTGCTGTATGTGGATATGGTGGTGCTGCAGGTAAATTATTTGCTGTATGTGGATATGGTGGTGCTACAGGTAAATTATTTGCTGTATGTGGATATGGTGGTACTACAGGTAAATTATTTTCTGTATTTGGATAAACTCCATGTTGTATTGTAGGTCTAATAGTTTCACTTGCAGGACCATATGGGGCTGATGATTCAGCATTATTAATCGATATATTTGAAACATTTAGTGATAAATTTGTATAGACTGGTGATGGTACTGGAGCTAAAATAGGTCCAAAATAAGGACCACGCGGATAGAAAAAGGCCCCAGCAGTCGGGTTTGGTAATGTTATATTACCATTTGGATAAATTGGTGGTTGTATTGGATATCGAAATGTATCATTGAAACTTGCATTATTACGTGGATTCAATAATACTTCATTACTAATATTTGGATTAACTGGTACAACAACCACATTTGGATAGTTTGGTTGTGGTACTGGCGGTGCTATAGGACGTGGATAGAAATAATTTGGTGGTGGTCCTGGTTGTATTGGTGGTGGTAGAGCAGGAACTCCATGTACTCCAGGAACTCCAGGTATAATAGGGATAACTGGTATTATTGGTATAAGGGGAACTCCAGGACTATAATAATAAAAACATATATTAGAATAATTATTCGGATAAATTTAAATCTCCATTTAGATCATTTATTGATGACACAACAAATCTTGATGGTGTATTCTAGGTAATTTAACACTCGATTTTATTTATTATATTGGGGAACCATTATAATATCCATGTGGATTAAAAAATCCTTTATAGCATAAATAAATAATGTATTTTGATAAATTAATAGTAAGATTTGTATAATTTGCTTTTGAAAATGATAACCTACCTATGGCGTCGAAGATCATGATTAGATCCAATAGAATTATCAGATCTATTGTGCATATCCGACATTGTACTGCACTGAAAAAAATTAAATACAATCAATCAATTATTTAATTAATTAATTAATATTATTATGTAATTATAGAATATTAATATAATATAATAAATATATTTATTACTTCACATTGCAAATGAAAACATTTGTAAAAATTAATTGTTTGCAAAACTTTTAAATTGAACAAAACACGTGTGCTCGACACGCAAGCGCGGAGCAGACTGATACAAAAAATGTTACGCCCTCTGCTGACCATTCAACGCCATTAAATTTTATAGGTGTCTTGATTTTCGACGATTATCAAATGGCGGCAAATTTGAATATTACCATAGAAAAAATAAGACTTTTTCCAGATACATAATTCGGCCACAAGAAGAGATTATAATTAATATTTTTGTATAACATAAAACTAAAATTGAGAGAACGGACGTTATTCTAATAAATTAAAATAGTTAAATTCGATTTTACTACCCATAATATTGAAAAAGGAACAAAATTAGATTTATAGAGATATTGAGAAATAAAAAAAATCAACATAAAAATAAGAATTCATATATAAATTGATAATTCATATTATAAATATAATAATTATACAGAATATCCCACAACGACCATCCATTAGACATATCTTGGATAGTAGATACAGTTTTTGTATGAAAATTTGTTTATAGAACTTTTGAAAGATCCTAAATTCAATAAAAATATTATAAGAATCGTTTACACTTTCAGTTCTTCCACAAATACATATCAATACTTCCTTATATCGTATATATGTAAGGTTTTAATTGTTTGTTTTTTTTAAATTTTCAATTGGCGCGCCAAAGAAACAATTCGGGTGATATAGAGAAAGCCGAATTGAAACGAAATCAAACGAACCAGAGAGAGAGAACAAACAAAGCAAAACTTGCTTTGTTTATTATATTAAAAATTGAGATTATATTCTGATTTTATCAATAATTCTAGTTACTTGTGCCTTTTTCTCTGTTTTAATATTTAATATGATAGAATTTATCGTAGTAAGCTTCGGTTACTTTTTATGAAATTTCTATTGGCGGACCAAAAAACACTTCGTGTGTTATAGCGAAAGCCGAATTCAGACGAACAAGAGAGATAAAGAGAGAGACAAGAAATAATCTCAATTTTCTTTGTTTATTAATTTTATTACATTAAAATAATTGAGGTTATTTTCATATATATATGCCTAATTGTTTTTTATATAGCGACTAGATAATGAAATGGAATTTTATGTAAACAACTTTACGTTATCGATAAGATTAGAAAATTTTGTCAAAAATGATCGAAATTGAAAGTTAAGTCGACAATTTAATCACATACAGGATGTTGCATTCAAAATAAGGAAGTTGATATGCATTTCCGAAAGAGCCGGAAGTGTATTTGGTTTTAATTTTGAAAATCCCCATAAAAAAAACATTGTATGGTCTTCAAGATATGACTAATGAACCGTCGTTGTGGGACATTCTATATAATTAAAAAAAAATTATAAAAAATTCAATATTTGTATCGGAATCTTTGTTATTTTCATGAATTTTAATTTATTGATGCAATTTGAATAGTTAAGAATGATTCCACTGTGAAAAAAAAGAAAGAAAAAGAAATTCAATTATTTTCAGATGTGTACTTCATAAAAATATTAAACTTGGCAAGTTTTTACGTATTTTCAAATGAAAATGAAGCATTTTTATTAATATGAATGTTCCAAAAATATATATATGCCTTATCTTTATTATCTCAAATAGATCTGAAGGTCGTAATAAAATTTTTGGAACAAACCACACACTAAATCGACATAGATGCAATAATCTTGAAAATACATTAAATAATTATAATAAAAATTAAGGACCTCTTATGAGCCTGTTACATTATCAACAATATGATAAGGTGGGATTTAATTGATTCGAAGATCATTTATATTTAAGAAATTAGAATATCAAATAATCACTGATTCATTATCAATAAGAAAATTGTTTTTATATTCCGATATATATATTTCTAAGAATTCAAAATCATATTTTGAAATTAATTTGAAGAAAAATAAGTCATAATGATGTACTTAATCGTTGAGTACTACTTTATTTATGTATAGATAATTGATTTAAGCTTAAGCAAATCATCATATAGATTATTCCATCATAAAAGGGTCACGCTGTTGAATCAATCTAAAAATCTAGTCTTCAACTAGATCATTTCATTCTTATCCGCTATACGAAGGCTGATTCAAAAGTAATAATAATCGAATATTTCTAGTGGTCATAAAATTAAATAATAATAATAATAATAATAATAGGGGAGTAAGCTTGAAGTCCTTACTAGTTACGGGTGAAAAAATCGTATGAATACACCGTCAAATTTTGAAGCTACTATTATATGAATACGAGAATGGAGAAAAATGTTGCTCATCGAATACTTCTGCCTGGAAAAAATTTCTAAAAAAGACTTGTTTACATATTGCATTTTAGTGCAAAGATTTTAAGCTAGGTAGAGCATACAAAAAAGACGAGCATCACGAAGAAAATTTGGATGAAATGGAGCCACTATTACAGGCTCTCACAACACTGACAAATGAAAAGATTACGGAAAGCCATCGAAGCAGAAGCAAACTGTGACATGTAGTGTTGTTTCATTAGGACAACGTATCTGCGACCTGCACACAACGTCGAAGTTGCGATAGGTGCCATTCGAAAAGCAAGAAATTTGAAGACAATAAGCGAGGTAATGGCCGATGTGGAGAGTCAATATGAAGATTTCTTTTTTTTTCTAAGAATTTCTTCTTTATAGAAAAGATGGATTAAGTGTATTGATTTTCTGAAAGATTACGTTGAAGAAATATTTTGTCTAATATAACGAATACTATTACTTTTGGATCATTCCTCGTATGTTCCTCGTTGTGTTCCTTTTAAAAAGAAACGATCTATAATATAATTAAATTTCAATTGAAAATCATGATTTAAATGGAATCGAATAATCAACGGTAAATAGTACTTTAGTTGGAAAATAGTTGATATAAATATTTATATAAATATATAAACAACATATGTAATACATAAAAATATTGATATTTATGAAATTGAATAAATAAATAATTGTGCAATTAATAATGTTATTTAATCTGCGACCGATTGATAAGAATATACACGAATATATATTGTAGATATGAAAAAGAAATTGATTTTATTTGAGAAAATCATAATTTCCAATAATAATAATAATAATAATAAATTAATAATTGATAACAATATTATGATTCTTTTTTTTTTTTTTGATATGTGAATATTCGGAGAAAATTATGTTTCTTAGATGTTATTTTATCAAAAAAAATTACGCGATGACCTTCTGTATATTATGGGTCATTGTTATAAAACTAGAACAATTTAATCGAACAGATAGTTAATACTTGGACATTCTTAACGAATTGTTGTTAAATCTTTAAGTACGTATACATATTAGAAAAATTTAATTAATTAATTAATTAATTGAAATTAAGCGGTTATTATTATTTTTTTTCTTCTATTTATTTATACTATATTTACTTTTTAATAGATGCGCAAACTCAGTATGGGGCGTTTAACAGGTACGCGAACGCTAGTTATAAACGTTTTTTTTGCAACAATATTAGTATTTGATTATATTTCGTATTGTTCAACTGCAACAACAAATAAACGACCAGCAACAACACAATTAAATACAAATCCAGTTAAACGACCAACAACAACAAATAGAATTATGGAACCGGCATTCGCTAATGCAGGACAAAATGCTGGATTAGAAATTTGGCGTATCGAGGTAAGAAATTTCGCAATTATACCAATTACCAATTAATTCAACAATTTAAATAACAATAAAATAAAGAAACAGAGAAATTCGTATATAAAAACATAAATTATTTCATTTTAAATTTCTAATTAATCAATTAAAACAAAAAAATTCGCGTTATTCTTATAATTCCATTTCTACAAAGTAATTCTACATAAAATGACCAATAATTGGGATATCTAAAATTTCCACAATACTAATAAAATTTGTACAACACTTTTTTATGAAAAAAAATCAATTGATAATAAATAATCAGAGACGGATTCGAGTAAAATTACACTTTATTATATAAAATCGATATAATTATGCAATTTTACACATAAATCTCGATTTTTGTTCAATCAATCAATAAATAAATAAAACTTGCATTATCAGTAAATAATTCTCTATATTTTTCGAATAAATAAACTAATTGAATTGTAAAGCGCTCAAGCCCTAAATCCGGCCCTGTATAATAATTTGATAATAAAAAAAAACAAATTTATTTTATCTCTAATCACACCTACACCTAATTTTATGTAATTCCGATTATTTATCAATTATTCTTCGTATTTTTTTTTTATTTAGCTATTTGGTTGTTTTAAAATTAGAAATTCAGTTTTTTTTTAAAAAAAAAAAGAAAAATTCCAGAATAAATATTAGCATTTGAACAAAGAATTGGCAAGAAAATTGCTAATAAAATAATAATAAAAAACCAAGAATTATCATGGAATAAGTTTCCGTTTTCTTTTTATTTGAAAAAAAAAAAATCTAATCAGAAAATTGGAAAATTAATTAAATAATAAGAAAATTTGTTAAATATTTTGGAATATTTCTAAATTGACATGATATTCCATTAAGTTTTATTTTTAGTTTATTTTCTTAAGACTAATCATTCAACAATGTTTCTCAATTTAAATCTACAAAAACATCCGTATGTTATTTTATCTTGATTTACTTAAAATAAATACCAATAAAAATGAGTAAAAGAGCTGATATTTTAAGATCACAAACAATTATTGTATATAGAACAGTTAATTAACATTTGTTATAAAAAAAATTTCCACATTGACTCATCGAACAAGGTCGTTAATTATAAGAATAAAGTTTCCGTTCCTATCCATTAACTCTTTGGGAATTTGCACACGTAAATCCTTTAAACTAACAATAAAATGATTAATATTTTCTAATAGGATTTTAAACCAGTACCTTATCCAAAGAACGATTATGGAAAATTCTACACTGGAGATTCCTACATTGTATTGAATGTAAGCCAAATTTAATAACGAACGATCGAATTATCATCTAAACCAATATTTTTTAGACAAGAATCAATAAAGCTGGCGAAAAATTATGGGATATCCACTTTTGGTTGGGTTCACAAACTAGTCAAGTATAGACAAAAAAAAAATCAATCGATTAATTTCTGAAAATTTATCAATTTTTCCAATTATCAGGATGAATCCGGTGCAGCTGCTGTATTATCAGTACAATTAGATGATCAATTAGGCGGTACACCGATACAACATCGTGAAGTACAAGAACATGAATCCCAATTATTTTTATCATATTTCAAAAATGGTGTTAGATATTTACCAGGCGGTGTTAATACCGGTTTCACACATGTTGATCGTAATGCATTTGAAAAACGTTTATTCCAAGTTAAAGGTTCACGTAATATACGTGTAAAACAAGTTGATCCAACTGTATCGTCAATGAATAAAGGCGATTGTTTTATATTAGATGTTGGTCGTAATATTTATGTATATGTCGGTAAAAAAAGTAAACGTATTGAACGGATAAAAGCAATAGCTGCTGCTAATCAAATACGTGATCAAGATCATGCTGGTAAATCACGTGTACAAATAATTGATGAATTCAGTCCACCAAGTGATTTTGATGAATATTTCCAAGCATTAGGTGGTGGTTCAATTGATTCAGTACCAGATGAATCAGCTGGTGGTGATGATCAACAATTTGAACAAACACAAGAACGTATTGTATCATTATATCGTGTATCAGATGCTTCTGGTAATTTAAAAGTTGATTTAATTGCACAAAAACCATTACAACAATCACAATTAGATCCGAATGATTGTTTTATATTGGATACAACCGATTCAAATATATTTGTATGGGTTGGTAAAAAATGTAATAATAAAGAAAAATCTGAATCAATGAATAAAGCACAGAGTTATCTACAATCGAAAAATTATCCAAGTTGGACACATATACAACGTATTGTACAAGGTGCTGAACCAACAGCATTTACACAATATTTTAAACAATGGACTAGTTCGGGTGAATTGCATAGTCGTTTATTACGTTCTGTATCGAATGATGAAAATGA
The DNA here is from genome assembly GCA_037414775.1 of Zonitis immaculata. Classification (NCBI taxonomy): domain Eukaryota; kingdom Metazoa; phylum Arthropoda; class Insecta; order Coleoptera; family Meloidae; genus Zonitis; species Zonitis immaculata. Next base: position 43,826 of record JAZBGX010000053.1, read on the forward strand.
TTCATTTGAACCAAGACTATTTCATGCTGAAATTAAAACAAAAGGTCAACAATTTCATGTTGAAGAAATTCATGATTTCGAACAAAGAGATCTAAATGAAGATGATGTTATGTTACTCGATATTGGTAAAACAGTATTTGTTTGGATTGGTAGTGGTGCTAGTGTTGAAGAACGTGTCAAAGCACCAAATCTAGCTAATGTAATGAACTTCTGAATTTTTTTTATAAATACTATTTTAAAATTATTCCAATTTTTAGATTTATTTGAAGAAAGTTCATCGTGAAACTACTCCAGTTGAAGTCATTAATCAACATGAAGAACCAGATTCATTTACAAAATATTTCTCATCTTGGAATCCAGACCTTTGGGAAACTCTCACTACTTATAGTGATGTTAAATCAAAAGTTAATGAACAGAATGAGGCTTTAGATCTTTAGACCAAAAATTTAAAATATAATCGTCCGTATTTTACACGCTAATAATTATTTTTATACACTTGGCTTTAATTGTTTGTCTAATTTGATAATCTTATTGTAATTTTATCCCGGATTTTTTGATAAAAATTAACAAATTTAATGTATTTTGATTAAAAATAAATAATAGAAAAATACTCACAATTTTTTTTTGTAAAACGCCGGCTTTACAAATAAATTCAATAAATCACTTGGTGATAGTTTACAGGAATTTAGGGAAACAGCTATAACGCAGAGTACCTGAACGTAAATTATATTATTTTATTGATCTTCAATATAAATTTCTACGATTAATCTGAAGTCTTATTTTAACAACAATTTACAATATAAACTGAAACAAACGATTAGGAGTTATTTGACTACAATTAAAACCAATTATACTTATTAATACAGGTGTTTTTTTCCAATTGTTCCTATACAATACATGTACTTGTTTTACCAATTTTTTCAATAAAATCAAACGATTCGTTGTAAATAAATTTAACATTAAATACCAAGAGTTATCAAATATTGATTACAACCAATTTATAATTGTTAAAATCGTTATTCAATAATAACAGAACCATTATTTATAAATTCAACCAAAATCGACATAACCTAAAAAAAAATGAGGTTATGTTGATTATAATTTTTCTACTTTTTTGGTAAAATTACCGAATTTTTCCGTTTATACATACAATTACTTAGATAAATTTGTAAAAAGCTTATTGTTTATCAATTTATTTATTTTTGATTCTATTTACGCTAGAGAATTTTGATTTTTGCGCGATTTGTCAACGCTTGCGCAACGTATATGATTATCTGTAATATTTCTAGGATTTTTAGAAATCACTGTTATAATTACATGGTTTTGTTTATAAATTGTTCGTTTTAAAACCAAAATAATTCAACTTTAATTTGACGAATTCATATAAATTTTTGGTAATTTAATTAATTCAGTGTAATTAATGAGTATTTGATAAATTTTAGATGATTAATTTGAAGATTTGATTTGTAAGTTGGAAAATTCTAATTGGTTATGTTTCAACGTAAAACAAAGAACAAACCACCACCAAGGCCACCACCACCAAATTTCAATTATTATCGTAGTAAATCAACAATAAATTTAACACAACCACATACAATCGATTTACTTGAATGGAGTCCAACAAATTCACCAAAACAAGAAACAAAACGAACATTTGGCGGTAGTATATCAAGTTCATATAGTAGTAGTGCTAGTAGTTTAGCATCTAGTAAACGAAGTTTTGATAATGACTTTGCACAATCATTTCTAAAATTAACAATAAATGATAGTACTGATAGTACATCTAACGTAATAAAACCGAGAATAATACGAGCACAACAAACAAATTCAACAAAAATTGTTAAACAAGAAGTACAAAGGGATGGATCACCACCAATGCCTAGTATTCCACCGCCTAGTCCGCCTAAAGGAGACTTAAATATTATTACACCATACGGTATTGCTTTGTATAATTTTCCAGCAACACAACCAGGCGATCTACCACTACAGGTAATAAAGTAAAATAATTAATTGTAAAAATTCTAATTATGGTTTTAAGGTTGATGATGTTGTTATTTTAATTAGACGCGTTAATAAAGATTGGTTGTATGGTAAAACCGGTGAACTGGAAGGTATATTTCCAGAAAATTTCATTAAAATCGAAGTACCTTTACCGAATGAAGAATATAAAATTGCAACAACTGCACGTATTTAAGAAAAATATGATTAATCATCATATAGAATGATTTATAATAAATCAATTGTGATAGAATGTGCCTGGAGGCTAATAGTATCATGAAAATTATATAAAAAACTCATTGAATTTCACAACATTAGTATATAATTTAGTTTTATATGGAGGAGGATCCATTCCTGAATAACTGAATGTGATAAAATGTGCCTTTAGGCTATCATACATAATAATAATAATGAAATATAGAATTTATTGTTGTTGAATATCACGAAATTATTTTTGTAACGTTCAAATGTGTTTTGTTATAGTTTTTCTTTAAGTTAATAAAAAAAAATAACTTATTTTATGAATTTATATTTTATAATGAATAACTATATAGTTTCCTTAATAAATTTACTAAATTATAATGAAAATATTAAATATAACAGTAAATTTGCTTTTTATATAAAAAAAAAATTCGGTCAAAACTAACAGTTATTAACAATCCATCTTATAATTAACTTTAAATTTTTAGTAAAATAATTTTTATAACAAACTGGATACATTTTTTTTTTCTTATCTTTTACATTAGAAATTTTTACACTCAATTTGTACTAAGAAAGCGATTCTTTATCCAAATATAACTAACAAAAATTTTTTTTTTTAATTCTATTATCACATGTAGAATATTTACAAGATTATTATTATTGAATAAAAATTAGGAAATTCCAGTTTGTTTATAAATTTCTGTTCAATCAATGCCACATATTTACAATCAAAGTAATAATAATAATAATATAAATGCTAATCGGGTTTATATATCGGTATTTTCGGTAAAAATTCTATTAAAATAACATATTCCATCATTGATGATGAATCACATTGTTGTTTTGTTAAACGCCAATGTAATCCTAATTTATTGTAAAGATAACTATTCTCCCATTCTAATAGTTTATTTAAGGAATGCTGTGTCTGTAATCAAATTCAATTGGATATTGTTATCGAATTATTATTATTATAAATTTTACCCTTTTACTAAGACATATAACAGGCCACAATGAACAACCCAATGTACAACAGCAACATAAACAACCACAAAATAACCATTTAACATTAACTGGTAATGTCTTTTTTAATATTGCATTTATACGCATTACAGTTTCTTTAAATTCTTCTGGTGCAACTCTTGATACTAAACCACTAGGAAATTCAGTACTAAAACGATTACTCAGTCCAAATCTATAAAATTTATTATTATTTTTTTTTAACTATAATAAATGTTTTAATTCTTAAATGAGATTTTTATAACTTACACGGTCATATTACCAGCTCCACGTATTATAACAGGATCTGGTACTAAGGATACATCAGCTGGTTCTGTTTCTTCAATATTATCTTCTTCTTCTTCATAATAAATTGCATCAAAACCTTCCATGTGTCTTTCAATCAAATTAAAGATAACAACAAAGCAAATTTAGAATAATTGTTTTGATCTTATTTAGATTTGTTATTATCAATTTATTATAGAATATAATTGATTATATAACAGAACTTATGAAAATTTAACTATAAACAAATTTTTATATTATTCTTATTTATTTTATTTTCCATTAAAAGACATGGTTAAATTTTCTCATTATCAACACTACAATAACTATATCAGAACAAATAGCGCCATCTGATGAACAAATCCGATAATTAAATTATAATTAAAAAAATCTGATTTAATTAATATATATGCAAATAAATATCTAAATTGATAAACAGAGTAATTAAAGACCTATTTCGAGATAATGCAATTATATTTAATTGATAAAACACACTTTTATTCATAAAATATTTTTTTAACGCAAGTTTAACCACCTGTAGAGAATACCCAGAAAGCAAACTCAATTATTCGAAACAGTCTAAATTTTAATATCCTAGAAGTATTAAATCTTTTATACCTAAATGTACCTAATACAATTGCTATTTATGTTAGGGAATATTATCAAAATTTTATAATTGTTAAAATATTTAATTTTTAAACGACCTACTCTCTGTCGTTATAAAGTTTTAATTCTTGTTAACTTCGAATCGATCATGCGCACTTTCTACTTTAGTGCTATTTAATTATTGAAAGTTGGTAATGGTAATTTTTATAAATAGACCTGTTTAAAATGGTGAAAATTCTTTAAAAATTTTCTTTCGAAAAAATGCATTTTAATTTTTAGATGAATAATTGTTATTATTATCAATTGTAATAATGGAATTTCCACAAATAAATACCTTTTTTTTTATTGTTCTAGAAACTTTACATCAATGATATAAAATTGGGTGTATTCAATGAAAATGAATTTTATGGAATAAAATGTTGAATTATACAAGCAATCAAATTAACCAGTAGGATTATAACACTGAAATATTATATTTAATAACAATAAGTGTAAATAAACTTGAATAATAATTTCAAGGAAAAAAAATTGACTATTAACAAGTATGGATTTGGATCAAGTTCATATAACTTATCCTTAACATCCACGGATTCTACTTTCATTTACTTTATGTCGTCGCAAAAGGTCAACTGATAAATTAGAATTGGTATTCGAGTGATTAGTTCACGGAAATTTATTGAAAATGATAACAAAACAAAAAGTAAGTAATTTATTATAAATTTTTAACTAAGACTATAGGAATTTTAAAAGAAAATGTTTGAAATTGTTTTTATATCGCATTCATAAAAGCCTTAATTATAATCTTATCATTATAGTTTCCAGATTATTGTCTTATCGTTAATATGGTGTATATTGTGTTGCCGATCTTGCCCATGTAATTGATTTGTAATTATTTAATTTTTTAACAATTGAGATGTTTAATTGGTAGAATTGATAGTTATTATCAATATCAATATCCTATTTTCATTACTATCAAAATTAGTATTGTTATTTTATCTAATCAGATGGTTGTGTCGAGATAACTATGGAAAAATCATAGAATTAATTAATTCACCTGTGAAAAATTGAGCAACGCATGCGTAATATAATAATTCTTGAACAGAATCCGTTGTTAAAGTTGTGTTGAATAAACGTGAACAAGTAGTCGGGTTGTTTTTCAAAAGAAAAATCATCACTTAAATATGATAATATTATTGAAGAAAACTAAAAAAAATCGATGAAATACCAAAATGAAAAGTGATTCAATAATTTTCAATTGAAACAAATAATGTTATCGATATATCAGTGTCTTGTTTCTAAATAAGAGCGGTTTTTTTTCTTTATTTTTGATTTTCTGAAAAGTTGACTACAAGTGTGCTTCTTTGGAATTTGGTAGGCGTTTATAAAATAATTTTTTTTTTTTACAAATAACATCTGTTTCGAATTATAGAAAAATACCCATTTATTACAATTAGTTTTAAGTTTAATTATATTTTATTTGATTGTATTAGTTATTTTTAGCGATGATTTCCATTTAAAAGTGAAAATAACAAAAAACGCACCTTGATTTATTATGTATTTTAATAATTAGCCTAAAGCTAAAGTTCAATTTATAATCGAAAATTGTCTACTATTTTTATAAAATTTCATTATTTTAATTCGCTATTTGTGTGAATAAGAAAAAAAGACCACCTGTTGATTTTTATGTACTCAACGATAATGTAAATATTTATACAGAACTTAATTTGGAACATTTGGTCTTTATTATTCACTAATATTGAAAGATAAGATATTTGAATTGAATTATTAACGTAAATATTTTAATTATATGGAAATTTTAGCGATTAATTAAGAAAATGAATCAAGGACGTCTCAATTATATAGAGTGTCCCTAGGAAATACATCCAGAAATTTTAAAGGTTATAATAACATAACCACAAATATTATTACGCTTTTAATTGTTTGTTTATCAAATTAAGTTGTTATTGATTGTTTATTTATTTATTTACTTTTCGTTATAATAGCGGTATATAAAATAATAGCTTTTATGTAATTAAATTACGTTTATTTATAATATAAATCATTTATTTATATGTGCGTGAGTGTGCAAATATAAAGAATCAACTATTGGCCTTTTCCTAACTGTTTTAAATATAGAATAGGATGAAAGGAAAAAATATAGGAAAAAAAATATGTTATTTGAAATAGCTTTATTCATTTTAAATTAAAAATAGTCTAGGTTAATGACTTGCATTAGTAATAATAATAATTTTCTCTTTTTACAGTGATAACAAATTCACCAAGTAAGCCTTAAAATGGCATATACAAAAATAAAAACAATCGATAATGGTAAGTTTTATTTTTATCAAATTAATTTATATTTTAGAAAAATTATCGACACTATAATATGGAACATTCTGTAGATTATTTTATTTATTTTTATTGAAGTGAAATTTGTAATTGATTGAAACAACAACCTACAGTTTTATTCATCTTCAATAACACTTTCTAATATAACGCAAGTCTATGGGTGTATAATTTGTTTTCATTTACATATAAGAGTTCTAAATTTAAAAAAAAAACAAAAACAATTCTAATTAACTTCTCAATTATAATTGTTGTTATTTTTGAGTTATTTAGAGTACTGTCGAAATGTCGTTTGGAACTTGGAACACTCCCCCATTTTACTCTAATTAACGTTAATTTCTGTAAGAGAAATATACACAGGAAATTATATATATATTTTTTTTATATTTTGTATCAACCAGACACTAGACAATTATGTTGTTAATCAGTTGCAGTTGTTTAAAAATACCTATTATTGTTATTTTCTAATTTGTATCAAAGATCATAAAATTTGTAATTCAATTCTAATAAGATTGATCACTTCCTATTTAAAACTATTCTATAAAATGAAATTTACGATAGATTGTTTATTTTATCTGTCGTAAAATAAACATAATGAACGTGTGATAATTTTTATATAAGAAACGAAAGTTTCTAATTCTAATTAATTTGGAAAAAAATAAATTGTTGTAGGGTATAATTGGTATGATGAATGTAATTGTTGTCCATACGGGTACCATATCGATTTGGATTTTGTCCGTTATTGCGAATCAATTAGTCAAGAAGCTGATCGGACTGGTTCTATTAAACGTCGAAAAGATAGACGTCGACAACGACAATCAATGGAAGTATTATTAGGTATAACACCACCAGTTTTAGCTGTACTTGAACAAAATTATAAGGTAACTAATTAATACAAAAACAATAATGCATTTTAATTAAAATTGAATTAGACAATAGATGAACAAGATTATCCGAAACGAAAAACAAATCAATATATACAGGATGGTGGATTTGATGATGCTGTATCTGATTTTGAAAAAACTTTACAACGATCAAAAAATAAATTATCGAATAATCTACCAGATGTAACAGCCGTTTCAGGTAAGTGTTGTAATATTTACATTTACATTTTGCGTATGGTTATAATTTAAATAAATTATTTACATGGAAAAAAAGTGTCATTATGCGTAGTACTAACAACAAATATTTATCTAAATAGTGGGTCAATAAAAATTTCATATTTCAACTCAAATTTTATAATAATCAATATTTTTCTCTCTATATTCTATTTATCCTGAATCTTGAATTGGATTTTTCTATTTTTTTTTCTATTATGATAATTTAATATCTCAATATTTTAATAAAACAAACTGTAGTTTTATCGATTGGAAATTTTCAATACATTCCTTTTTCTGTGTCGTGTTTGTCTATTGTGCTTTTATTTATTTTGGTAGGTTTTCCAAAAAAAAAAGAAACTTTTCCTTTTTTTTTTTAATTGTAAATTTGTGTTATTATCAATAAATTTTGGTTAACTAATTGATCTAAATTCAAATGAATTAATAAATGTGGGAAGATTTTCGTGGGATAATAGGTGTATTATTATTATAATAAATCAGGACGGGCTTTACAATTAAATGTACCCAGTGGGTTGTTGATTTATATTTTTTTACTTTTGCCAAATTTTTCAAAAAAATATTTTGTTGTAGAATTCTCAAATTATTACGAATCTGACATTTGTTACAATGGATTCGGATCTGGATGAATTATCACTATTACCAAATATTTTTGATTTCGATAACTAAAAATGTTAAACCGGTCCTATTTATAACGGACGTCTTATCTAAACAGTCCCTTCAATTACAGTTAATAATAGTGATTATATTATTGGAGTGGAGTTAATTTGAATAAATAATTATCATCCCTTTATTGTTATTGAGTACGGTCCCGTATTGTTGAATAGATTTCAGTACCGATATTATACAAACTGTATATTGTTAAGTCGCTTATTATTATATTATTCGCATATAAATGTTGTATAATTTTTGTGAACAATAGAATGGAATAAAAAGAAGGAAAGTCTCCTAAGGTATACAGAATGTACCCATGTTAAATGAATGGTAATCTTTTGGAGCGCACGCATGCGTCACCAATTCTACTCTAATAACTTTTGTACTTTTCCTGGCCTCACAATCAGTTAAATTATATTTATTGTTGTACAAAGACTAATTTTTCATTTAAACAATAAAAACAACAACAACTTAAACAGACAATAGTTTTTTAGAAATTATTTGTAGTAAAATAAAATTGAAAATTATGATTGAATTATGGAGAAATTCTATTTGTACCGTTTGTGCTATTCAGTTCTTGTATTATTATATTTAACATTACGTACATTAATAATTTATATCGATAAATTAATAAATATCGAACGAAAATTATTAGATAATAAAAATATTGATTATTATTGTTTATATTATATTGGTTATACTAATCGTATATTAATATGTTCAGAAAATATAAAACGTGTACCATCAACATCATCGATGTCTTCATCCGGTTCAAGTATGACCGTCCTACCGGAAAATGGTGATATTAATAATGGCCAACGTGATTTTGATACAATTAGTATTGAATCATGTGGTATGAGTCCTTTAGCATTACAAAATATTAGAGAGCAAATGGCATTAAGTTTAGAACGTACAAAACAATTAGAAGATCAAGTTAAAATGATACCACATTTGAAAGTAAGTTGAATAATAACAAATCAATATTGTTTGTTTATCCATGTTTCACCTTGACATTTTGCGACAAATCGTTAAAATCTACCATCCCCCGTATTTTATCGATTTTCTATGGACATTATAAGAAAATTGCAGAAATTATTTAGTTTTTTTTCTAGGAAGAATTATCGACATTGAAAGAAGAAAATCGTCGTTTATTATATAAATTGAAAAATGAAGAAGAATTAACAATTAATACAAATTATTTACGTCAATTATCAACAAATAATCGTATACGTTCAAATTCATTTACCCATATTGATAGTTTAGATCGGAAAAATGAAGCCCCAATGCCACCACCGCGTAAAGATTTTGGTGTTATGTGCGGTGTATTAACTAGAAATGTTGGTGTTGGTCATCAAAATCCAAATACAAAATCTGTATCAACAATAACAATAAATGGTGATTATTGTGATAAATGGTATGATGAGAAAATGAAATTTTTAAATAATCAAAATATAATTAATAATTATCAAAAACCACAAAATCATGTTGTATCGAAAAATACACAAACAATAATAAATGAAAAACGTGAAATAACTAGTCAAACAACAAAATTATTATCGGTCAATGATTATACACAAACTGATGATCAATTAAAGAAAAATTGTAAAAATATCGGTATTACAGCAATACCAAAATATTTAGATTTTAATGTACAAAAAATTGTCGAATGCTATAATATTGGTGTATCGGATGATACAATTAGTGATTTAATTTGTGACAAATGCAATAATATTACAAAATGTACAATCGGTGTTGGTCCTGATAAAAATGAAGATTCCCATACTAGTGCAATATCATTAGCAACATTAATGTTTCCTAGAAGTAAATCATTTAATTTAGGCGATGATAAAATTGATTATAGAACGAAAAATCGTACAATTTCATTGCAAACTGATTATTCAGGTATATCGAAATCAACACAATATGAATTTAATGGTATATCGAAAGCTTGCCAATATGAATATAAAAATTATTCAAAAGCATGTCAACACGATATTAAATTATCATATAAAAATACACAATACGAATATCAAACAATATCGAAACAAACTGATACGAATGATTTAATAACAACAATGAAACATGTTAGTTGTGAAGCCAAACAACCACATCGACAAACTAAAGACGCTAGTTCTAATACAACTTATAATATACAACAACAAGATAGATGTAATAAATGTACAAATCGTGATCGGGATGATATAAAAAAAGATGGTAGTCCTACACCATCACGAATTCCACGACCACAAATACCAACAACACCAGTTGAAAATCGTAAATTCAAACGACAAGATACGTATACGAAAATACATACGGATAAACCAACTATAGGGTGAGTTTTTATCTATAAAACTATTAAAACAAAAAAAAAACACATTACATTTAGAAAGGGGTTGATAATTTCCGGTAATAATCACTAGGGTGCGCGTTGATTGAATTTCTAATAATAATTCAATTATTATCGAAATAAAATAGGGTGAATTTTGATTTATATACAATTGATTATTTTAAAATAGTTTTTGGTTTAATCAAATATAGTGATGATTATCGGATTTTAATAAAAATTGAATAAAAGATCAATTAATTTAGTTAACAATAGGCGCATGCGTTTAATAAAAATTTTGCTGAAACCATTAAAATATCGTCAATATTTTGATAAAATGTAACATTTATCCGAATGTCTAAAGATTGTCTTAATAATCATAATGCACATTGTTCTTATATGCATCAACATATACTTTTGACTAGGTATTATTGTATAATTATTAATTAATTTTTTTAATTTTTAATTTTAATAGATTATCGGGCCTTGATTTATCAAAACCGAATGAAGCATCAATAGCATTAGATAAAGTTAAAGAAAATTTTAAAATAGCGGAAGTTATAAGTCCAATTAGTCCACAAAATGGTGTTAATATTGTTCCAATTACAAAAGTTCAAATACAAGAAGCAACATTACCAGTATCGGAAACGGCATTATTTAATTCCAACATTCAATTACAAAGGAAAAAGTATTTAAAAAATTTAATCAATTGAATTGCTAATTATTAATTATGTTTTTTTTTTTTAAATTAGAGCAATTCCAAGTAGAGAAATGCGTGGAGCTTTGAAAGTATTAAATGATTCGTTACAAAAATGCCAGACGAAAAATCCAAAAAATACAACAGCTATTAATATAATCCAACAAGAGTGGTTTAAAATATCAAGCCTAGTCACAGCTAATCCATTAGATGTTGAAGATTATTTAGATGCATTTGAAGAAATGTCGTCAATTTTATTACAATATATCGTTAATATGACTGATGATAGTGGTAATACAGCAATGCATTATGCTGTATCACATGGTAATTTCGATGTTGTATCAATATTATTAGATTCAAAAGTTTGTGATATAAACAAACCGAATAAAGCTGGTTATACTAGTGTTATGTTAGTTTCATTAGCTGAAGTTCGTTCACAGACACATGCAAATGTTGTTAGAAGATTATTCCAATTAGCCGATGTTAATATTAGAGCTAAACAGGTTTGTTTGTTTTTTTTTCCTTTCTTTCTATAAAGTAATAATTTAATTATTAAAATTTTATTATAATAGCATGGTCAGACTGCTTTAATGTTAGCCGTCAGTCATGGTCGTTTAGATATGGTTAAAATGTTATTAGAAGCTGGTGCCGATATAAATATACAAGACGAAGATGGTAGTACAGCATTAATGTGTGCAGCCGAACATGGACATATCGATATAGTTAAACATTTTCTAATGCAACCAGATTGTGATTCGAGCATTACAGATGTTGTAAGTTATATATATATATATTTTTTTTTTGATAAATCAATTTATATAAATTACAATATTTCATTTTAGGATGGTAGTACAGCATTGAAAATTGCTATGGAAGCTGGTCATAGACATATCGGTGTTTTATTATATGCTCATGAAAGAAATTTACAAACTGGACATGGTAAGAAAAAATCGAAACCACCAAGTCCTAGAGCACCATCATCACCATTACCATTACGAAGCAGTCATCGTGCCTTAACTGATACTAAAAATAATAAATAATATCACTAATATGTATTTAAAGAAAAAAATGGTGTTTTTTTTTGATAATTGTTGAATTTTCTCCATGTCATGTAGTTTTTCCCTAATGTTAGTTGTTGGTTTTTTTTTATACATAGACACATAAACGACTGGAATTATGTCAATATTAATCGTTTGAATAAAATAATTAAAACAATTTAATAAATTTGGTTTGTTTATATAATAAAATCGGGACCAAAATTCTAAATAATTCTACAAATTAATAACAAATATAATAGATTTTATAATTTTTTTTCGCCCTTTGTAAAAATATGTAAATTTGTAATTAATTAAAACGTATAAAATAAATTAATTTCATTAATTCATTAAGCATTTATTCAATTAAAATAAATATTAATTAAATCAATCAGTTGTAGCACCTAAAAGTGGTAAATCAACACGTTTCTTTTTCCGTTCACATTTCGGACATGGTTTTGTTGAATTAAGGCAACCTTTATGGTAAACAGCATTACAAATATCACACTATAATCAAAACGAAAAGATTTTTTATTTAAAATCGACGAATTAGAATTGAAACTCACTCTATAAACATTATCAACATCAAATGGGAATAAAGCTTTTGGTTTATTACAAATTTCACAAACAAATCCTTTTTGACTACATAACCAACAACTTAATACGTGTTCTTTACCGAAATTTACAACAGACTGTAAATGTTGTGCTAAACAACCATTTGGAATTTCAGCCAGATCCTTTATAACAATAATTATTAGAAATTAAAATCAATAAATTCGATTAAACTTACAGAAATTGAATATTGATGTACATGTTCGTACATATATTCTCTAGGCCACATTTGTTTTTGTAATTGTTCAATAATCGGTTCACGACATGTATATAAATAAGCACGTAGAAAATTCAATTGATTGCGTAACATTTGTAGTTGGGCCATTTCTTCAACTGCACCATAAATATAAGGATTCAATATCTAAAATTTCTCAAATTACACAAATTCTAAAAATCATAATAATAATAATAACTTTAAAATCTATAGTTGGATGATTTTTAATTTCATTTATATAATTCAATGATTTCTGTGATACGTGGTATGTTTTAAAATCCCAATTATGAATAATACGAGCCGGTATCGATATTAATTCATCTGACATACAAGAATCACAAAAATATTCACCAGTAAAAGCACAAACACTACAAAAAAATAATAATTAATAATTTTAAATGTTAGAATTGATAAAATCGAATACTTTGGTTTTTGTGTAATACGAATAGTATGTTTACAACCAGCACATTCATAATTTTGATAATCTAAACCTTTTTCTTGACAAATTTTACCAATTTGTGTTGCTAACGAAATTGTTTCATTTTTTGTTAATACTACATTAATATTATCTAAATAATTATTAGATTGTTCAATCTAGAAACAAATAATCGAATCATTTTCTAGAATATTTTGTTATAAAATAAATTTACATTATTAGTATCGGTTATATTTTCTATACGATCATCTTCGAATTTTTGCCAAACATCCCTCAAATCCGGCGTTTTTATATAACCACCACTCAACATATTATAACTTTCTATTAAAGCATTATAGCTAGCTTCCATTGATTTTGGTTCATTTGGTGGTTGTACTGGTGTTTCATCAGCTTTTTCCGAATTATTTTCACTAACAATTTCATCATCTTGTTGAGTTTCATCAAATGACCAACCAGTACGTCGATTCAACGAATTACCAACATTAAAATTTATATTATCTGAATCACAACTATGTCCTTCTGATTCCGATAAATCAGATGATGATTTCATATCATCAAAACTTTTATTATTATCATTATTATGTTTGCCTAATATAATTTTTAATGCTTCATCTTCATTTAAAGCAACCATTTGACGTAAACCACTATTTTGTGATGTTATTGATATAGCTGAACTTAATGAACATGTTTCTGAATTATTATCAGGTATAATTTTTGTTGATTCATCAACTGTTTGTGCAACATCATCGCATGGTGCTACTGGACAAGCTTTTAATGTCGGTGACCATATACCAGCTAAATATAAACTTGGTAATTGCCATGTATTCAATAAACTTGAATTACATGGTAATGTAAATGTTTTAAATGCTTCAACACCTTCAATCAATCGTTGAGCAACTTCTAATAATTCACCATCACGTGCATAAGCACTTGGTTTATAAAATGATTTTAATGAACGTAATTCACGACGCATTATCATCAAATATGACGATAATAGACAATCATTGAGTGCTAAACGTACCCAAGCACGACACTGACCAACTTCAGTTGTTATTTGAGATAAATGTGTGATCTAGAAAATAAATTAAACAATAACAATTATAATTGAGATGATATACGAGACAATTATACTTGATCGATAATTTGTCTATGAGAAATAACTAATAAAGGTGCCCAAAAACTTGGTTCAGGACGTTCATCAACATCAGCAATTGCTCGACGAAATCTTCTAGTAAATGAATCTTTCAATCCATGCAAAAATATAGCTTCAATTACAATACATAATTGATTTGATGCTTCAACAATATCATCGTTTTTATTATTCGATATATTATTCTCTTCAACACCACAATACTGAATTTCTTTAACACTATTTGATAAATGTGTTGTTAAGAATTTTTTAATTAAATTGTCTGTATTATTACTAATTGATACGTTTTTAAATAATTTATTCATTTTGACTCGATTTTAAACCAAACTTATTTAAAATATTTATTATTTTATAAAAAGCAACACCTTCACGTATTATTTTATAATAACCAGGTTGTGATAAATCCACAACAGTTGAAGCTCTACGATCTAAACTACCACAACTTAAATCACCACCATCAAATATACCTGATATTTTATTCCACAAACAAGAAAATTCATTTATATTAACAGAACTTGGTTCATTACTTACATTAGCACTAGTTAATGCAATCGGTTTATTCAAATTATTAGCAACTGTTCTAATAAATTGATAATCAGGTATTCTAATACCAACTTTATTGTTGAAACTTAATGATTTATCTAGTCGTTTAGCACAAGTTAATATTAATGTTATTGGTCCTGGATACAACGAATTTAATAAATCTTTTGGTAAATGATCAACTTTTGCCCAATAATTAACATAATCAACATCACCCAAACATATAGCAACTGGTTTCAATTCATTACGTTGTTTTATTGAATATAATTTATCAATAGCATCTTTATTTGTAGCATCACAAGCTAAACCATATACAGTATCTGTTGGTAAAGCAATAACACAACCACTATTTAATAAATTAACAGCTAAATCTGTTGATTTATTTGATCCAATTGTTACGTGTATTGCCATAGAAAGTTTATCGAAATCAATTATTTTCGATTTGTTTTTTAAATAATTAATATAACGCATTTAATAACGATTATATCATCGAAGATAATTAAATATTATTTCAATTATATTATTGTTGATAAGCAAATCTGAAACAAAACATAAAAAGAACAAGAAAAACAAATGTCAACATAACCTCAAATTTGTATTATTTTTATCGATGTTCATGGATATCATGATTATAGTGCAAATAAAATGACTAATTACTTTTAAAATAGATGCGAAATAGCTTTTATTACCTTAATTTGGGCATGATTAGAATATTGCACAAACGTGTCATTGTATTACTTTGCAATTACTTCCAAATCATTTTGATTGCAATAACAGCTATTATAGTAGTTATTATAAGAAGGATAATACTAGAAATAATTGTTTTAAAATAACTATAATAGTAATATTCAAAATTATAAATTAATAATTAGAATTACATTACAAAATTTAGAATACTATATTTGTTATAGAGACTTTTTAATACTAACTGTTGGTATTAGATAACACACTAAATTCGTATTAGTGATTATGCAACCAAATATACTATCTGTGGTGATTTTTATGATTTATGCAACTAACTAGACAATTAAAGTTGTGGCGCAATTTTTAAATTCTTCAAATTATTATCAATTTAAAATTTGATTGACTGGAAATTATTTGAACTAAATGGAATTGTAATTAAAGTAAAACTTTATTCAATTATTAAAATAATAATCGTAATACAAATATAATTAGCACTATATAAAGGCAACAGCGATAATCAGTCAAAAAAAAAAAGATAGCTTGAATTCAGCAATAGCTAAATATAATAAGAAAAAAAATATATAATATAGCAAAAACCAGTTCCCATTATGTAATCATTCACAATACTCTATAGCTTAATCACTTTTTTTTTTATTTCGAGAGGGGACGGGGGCTATATTATTGTGAAAGTACAATTAGATAAGCTTGAAAAATGTCTAATTATTATCAAAATGGAATCGGGTTTTTGTCAAATAGGGACCGATTAACATTACACCTATTATATTATTATTAATATGTATACAATGTATATAGTTATTATATAATGGAAGTTATATATTATGATAATGTGGAAGAATCGGCCAATAAAAAGATCCATCAGATAAGAGCCGTATTTTACAATATCAACACGATTTAATAATAATTTACTTATAGGCGATAACAAAAAAAAAAAAATAAACAGTCTCACAAATTTTAAAAATAACGTATAACAAAACGCTAAAGCAAAAAGCATCGACAATTAACTGACATTAACTTGTGTATGTGCAAGTATTAATATATCTTTTTTCTCTTTTGGAAATCGTAATTCACGTCCAGCTAATCTAGCCGATTCTAATTCCCTTTCAGCTTGATTTAATTCTCTACGTAATGAACCAGCACATTCTTGTTCTCTAGCTATCCAATCTAATGCCATTTGTGAACGCATATCATCATCTAATGCACGATTTGAATAATGTGCAACAACTTCTTGTCTACTACATTGTCGTTCTCTCATTGCTTTTAAACTACCATTCCAATGTAATAATTGAAAAACGGTCATTAGTTCTTGAAATTCCAACATAGTACGTCCTTTATTTGATTCTAACATAAAACGGAATGCCCCAATTCCTGTATTGGGATTATCAGCTTCTTCTGGATCACCTTTAAATGAATTACGTGCTTCTTGTACGGCTTTTTCAATGAAATCATCCGATATACGTCGTGATGGATGTTCATTAAATACTGAATTCATTAAAGCTATCTTAGCGGCACTACGACGAGCTTCCGCTTTTGTCGGACAATTCTACAATTGATAAAAAAATCTTATTAATAAATCGATGTTATTCAATTCAATTATTATTACCTGAAAGCTACCGAAACAGGAGCCACCAGGTAGTGTAACATAACATACATAAGGTTGAGCATTTGATGGCACAGATTCATATATAACTAATGCACCATTACGTAGATCAGCACCTCTAGCTTGTTTCATTTGCCAAAATTCTTGTAGTGCTTCAACGACATTTACTGAATCCACAGAATTTTCGTTAAATTGTTGAAATATCTCTAAATAAATGGATATTTTGTCGGTCATTAGTACTAAAGTACCTCGACAAGTGTTAACAACGGGTGGTTTATAAGTAGGAACTATAAATGAAACAGGTGTAATCAGTTAGGTATTGGGTAAATAAAGGTGTGAGTTGTTGGGGAATTTTTTAAAACTATAAAAATAAATATACAAATACATCTAACAAATAATATAATAGTGTTTGTTTTATGCAAAAAAATTCTATTCAATTTTCGACAATAGAAACATTAATTTCTTTTTATCATAAAAATCATTTAATTCTAAGAAATATTATTCATCATCTTTCTTCACTTAGAACTATATAAACTATTTCCGTTACTTTTCGTAATTTCAACTAGAATAATGCATTTGAACTGATCACAATGGTGGGAACTACCAAACTAAACTTTATTCTATACAGGTACTCAATAAAACAACTCAAAAAAAATATATATATATACACAACAGAATTTAATAGAACTTTGAAATGGTCATATATTATTTGTTTTGTTTGTCATTTGTTCAGATTTGCATGGTATTTTTCCAAATAGAGACGGTCATAATTTTTAATCTAAAACGTTTATTGCTCTATTGCAACCATATCATCTAGGTGTGAAGAAATTTATAATGTTGATTTGATTGGAACACGTACGGAAGTCATAAAATGTCAATTTCATTCGGTCTTGTTTTATAACCCATGTAGTTTTGAATAATGCTATTAAAAATGAAATCAAATTGTGTGTGTTATAATGTTCATTTAATATACCTTCATAGCCAATTGAACCGACCAACGTTGTTATATTAATAGTAACTCTATATAAAAACAAATCGAATTATATAAACGATCTCAAATATAATATCGATTTATTTGCAATATTTTAATCTATTTAGTTATTGTTTTTTTTTTTTTTTTTTGGTTCAAACTTGGTCCGCGAATGTCGTTGACATATTTGTTGAGGTATGAGAATTGGCAAGCTTGAAGAGACTGATCGGCATAAATGGACCCATCTTCAATTTTATAACAGCGTGTCTGCACACACAAAGCCAGTTTTTAAAAACATTTAATAGTACAAGTTACGGTTCAAACGAAATTTATGCCGTATTCGAGATTTTTTGCTGTCTGGCTATGTCGTGCGAAATGCAGTTGTGGTCCATCCAACCAAACAATCTCTTTACCTCACCAAATATTATTATATATCTATATAGAAGTCTTTTTTTGTTATTCTTAATTTTTTTTTTCTAAATAAGATAAAACGATAACCGGTTAATCCGGTTAATTGTTTTTTTTTTTTTTGGTACGAAAATTGAAAAAATTGATTAAAGTAAATCAATAAATGGAAATTTGTTTGACAAATACTTCTATAGACGGATCATCCGTTATAGTGTACTTTTTTTTTACAATTTTTATAATAATAACTGATAATAATGATAATTTCGCAATGTTGAATTAAATCCGGAGACCTCTTTGTCTAACGGTAAATGACATAACAGCTGGTGCTAAAAACTAACAATGAAATTAGATACATGATCATTAGATAATTTATAATAAAATCTAATTTATAATGCAAATTTGACGATAACTTATAATATTTGCTCAAAATAATAATAATAATAATAATAATAAAGATGTTTGTCTTTTTTTTCGCAATAATAATAAATCAGCGAACAAAAAAAACAAAACGTCTATTGTATTGAATTATTTAAAGTGTAAAGTTGCAATTTCTTTGTATGTGAGATGACAAAGAATCAAGAACATGAATAATAAAAGTTGTGGACACATTTTTCGTGTTTAGAATTATAAATTAGTTATTTAGAGTTATGATAAGTAAAAGTTTTTGTTGTCTGATTTTAATAAAATTCACAAATTCACAAATAAAATGAATCGATTAATTCTAATAATAATAAAGATTTTTATAATTTTTTTGATAATGATAGGTGTGTGAAGATTGGTTTCGATTTGGTTGATAATGAATAGGAGATATGATAATAATGTTATTATTTATTATGTGTGAGTTCGTCGTTGGACCGATCATTGTAGTCTCCTTTACTCACCACGATATCCGACGTCGTCGTAAAGTTGTAGCATGGGCGCCGAACAAGTCCATTGTGGATAAACCATCATGTCAGTTCGAGCAGCGGGAGCGGCAGCGCCGGCGTCGGCGCCGGGTGGTTCAAGGATGCGCCGCGAAACAATATCGCGGCCCGAACATGCACTCCGCATCAATGGGCACTAGTGCACTCAGGTGGTGCGTGCATCTTGCTGTTGCTATGGTACAACGATCGACGGTCGACGGCAGGTACTGCCGTTGCCCTTGCTCCGATTCCTCCTCTTCCTCTCACGGCGGATTCGCGACGCCGCCAAAACGCTCCCGACAGAGGTCAACTGCGATGCCCCGCACACTACCTCTACCCGGGCGACGCGCCCCCCACAAAGACACTGCAGATATCCACTGTATAGACCGGTGGGCATCGATGGGCGGATGCACGACGCCTGTTCTTTAGTGTTGATGTTAACCGATTTCACCGTGTTGACTCTTGCCTCTGTGATTGTTCGACTGGCAACCGGCAACCGGCTCTCTCTACAAACTCTTATATAAAAGTTGATACAACACCAGCGACACACACACCACACGGTCACACCATATTTTTGCATTCGAAAAATTATTTGCCTTTTTTTTTAAAAATTAAAACAGGTATTCCCTGTTAATGTACCGTTAAGAAAACGCCATTGTAATTAAGCAATCTGGTTCACCCACGTCTATATGTATATATGTTTATAAAACCCGCTCTCTTTGGACCCTGGGTCGCTCCTTAATTTCACATGCCAAATTTCCCACACACCCGACTAACAAACAACAACAACAACAACAACAATAAACAACCCTCTCTCTACATGTACATTTACATCTCTTCCTCTCTATTTCAGCAATACGACCCTTCATCATATCATTCTAATCTAATCATTACCTACCACATACAACCAACAACAACAACAAACAGTCTCATACATAATCGTTGCACAATTACTAAATTATTTTCATAAAAGAATTATATGGTTGGCATTGAATTTCATTATGAGAAAATCATTTCTGATCCTACAACAAATTTTATCTCAACACAACTAGATCCTATTAATAAAACATAATTCGAACATCACTAATATTCAGAAATTATATTCAATATTAAGCTTGTTCTTGCGATAAATTAGCTTTTTTTTTTTTAGGTCAATAATCTCATAATATAAGTTTCGGATAAGCGATAACAGGACCGTATTTACATTTTTGTAAGCTCTAGGCGTGATCTTGGATCACTTTCTAATAAATAAAATGCAAATCGATAATTTTTATAAATCGACTAACAACTATTCAGATTAATAATAATAATAATT
>JAZBGX010000054.1:0-21091 GCA_037414775.1 Zonitis immaculata
GTACAAGGAACGTCCGGTGAATCCTCAACTTTCACATCAACAACCCAACAACAACAACAACAACAACGTATTATTGGTCCACCTATTGTAACACATTTTCCAAATAATATCAATCAAAATGAAAATAATGATTTACAAGCAATTTATACAAATAAACGTTTATCAACAGAAGTTCTAGGTAGTTCATTAGAATCAACAAAATTGAGTCGTTGTAATGAAGATGGTGTTAAACGTATAACAACACGTATTGTACGTAAAGTTACAACATTGACACGTGGTGAAGAGAATCGTCATTTAGAAGATTTAACAAGACATGCACAACAACAACAATATTCAATCAAAAGTAAAGAGGATATTGTTAGGGAAACTGATAATACGGCTTTACAAGCAAAACGAGTCAAGGTTATAATCCTATTTTTATTTTTTTCATATCATATTCAATATACCATCATTAACTGGTAATTACGCAAATTGATCAACTCAAATATTACTATTAAATAATTCTTATATAGAATTAGTTGAATGTTATTCTCCTAAAACGGCATCTTTATAACTACATTGTTGTTCGCACTAATTTAATTGAGAATTAGCTCAATTCTAAACATCTGCGTTATTATTTTAGTTATATGGATAATTGTTGGTTGTTTACAACAATTATTTGACATTGACACAAATCGCCACATACCGCCCATATTCTCTAAATGAAATCGAACTTAGAACAACATCACCTTATTAGAAATTGATAGTTATAATTCATTAATGTAGAAAAAGGTTTTTGTTACTTGTTTTTGTTTTGTTTATTTGTTATTAATTAAATCGAGTGTGGGCATACTCGAAATTCAAATGTCAAAAAAGCATTGAATAATAATAACGTTGGCGATCATTATTTGGCCTCATTTATGGTCGATTCATATTCCATCAATATCAAGGATTTTTCTTTCCTTAAGGATTATTTAATATTCATGTAATATGAATTTTGTGCCGTTATAAATAGAATGTTCTTTGCTTTTTCTTCTGAAGTCAATGGGAACTGGAATTATGTTTTGAAAAAATTTTCTTTTACTATTTTGTATTCTCGAAATTTACTGTTAAATCTCTTTAAAGATTGCACAGTTGGATTAATTCTGAATATTTATTAAAGATTTCATCGTTTATATAATTCGTGTTCTAGTGGAAATGTTGAACACACACACAACCACATGTTGGTGGAACACTCTGTATATATTACAGAAATACGGAATGTTGAATGCTGGAATTACCGCAAGATTCAATCAAAATGTTGGTACATTTATGATGATTATCTTTTTTATCACATTTTTGCGAAAATCAATAAATAGTTGACCTAAAAATAGTACATTAAAAGACAAGTTTTTCAATGGTCAAGTGCAGGAATTGTCTTTTGAAACGAGTTTTTTATACTATTTTTTCTATTTTGCACCCCTTTTGATAAAAATTGTCCCTTTGAAATTGAAAGGAGCGCTTTAATATCCATTAAACCACTCATTTTTTTTATTAAAGATGATCAAAATTTGAAATTGTGCTAGAATTATTTATTATTTATTATTCTCAATTTTTGATGAATTATCTCGATTTTGATCATCAAAAATCAATTGAATAGAGTCGCAATTATCTCCAATATCGATACAAATTCAAATCAATTTAGATATTGATCTCATTTTATTTGAAACAAATATGTACAAACAAACACAAAATCGATTTTAACTAATATGTTAGTTTTATGATAGAATAAGCAAAATCAAGGTGATAACAAAAATAGAACAAAATAATAATTTATTCAGTAATTTAATATCAATTACAAACAAAAATAATAATTAACGAATCATTACCAATTTCATAAATTAAAATAATAAGCCTATGATTCTTTTAAAATAAGGCCAGATCAATTTTTGTTTTTTTTTCCCAAATTTCAAACTGACACCAATCCACAATATAAACAATATACAGTAGAGACTCCCGTGAAACACGAATTCGTATAACGCGACGACGTAATGGACAAAATTGCGCCTAGTGATCAAAAAGAGTAATACATAATCCCGTATTGGATGTTCGCAAACGTCATATGTATCTCTGTAAATTTAAGTCCAGTAATTTTGATCTTTCGAACTTTTATATCGATCAAGAAGATCAACATCTTCAGACAATGACAAGTTGATGGCGGAGAAGCTGTCGAACACTGTTGATTCAAAATTTTCAACCCTCCAAGAGCATTTGCCGAATATTGTTAAAGTAAGCAGAGTATAGGTTTTTGAATCCTGTATAGTCTGTCCGGAGACAACATAGCTAACTAGTCCATTACATGCAACTTAATTGCTTCAGGTACCCGATACAAAAGCGTTTTTTGATCCTTTGATCAATGGCTTCTCTGTAATTATCAAAAACATGAAAAAGCAGTGGTTTTTTTTCCAAATAAATCGCCACGATGTAGAGGAGGCGTTTTTTGTTTGTTTGTGTTCGGTGGAGTATTCGCGAGGTTGTTCATTTTGAATGTCTGAAATCTGAGCAAACTGGGAATGCAGATCAATTGAATCGAATGAATTTATTCTTTAAGTGGCAAATAATTCGAAATTTGAATTCCGTAATGCGCATTTCCAGATATTTTATTCTAAAGCTAACTGATTTTCATCGATCTGGAATTGAAAATTTGCCCAGTGAAGCTAACAGTGATGTATCCCACACGTTGTATGGGAATCTACTGTAAATCTATCGGTGACGTAACACTATCTATTTTCTCTGGAAAAAAGTTACACTATAGATGCCAATTTGTTATCAAATTAGTAAAATTGAACTGGAAATGCAATTATATTTACTTGATAGTTTTAATGCATTTAAGCGATTCAATACTTTTTTCCATATTATAATTGTCTAATAATATTCAAGTACTAATTTTCTATTGTTGCAATAATAAAAGAACAACAAAAAAAATACAACAACAACAACAAGACGGAAGTGTTGTTTATTGTTCACTTTCATTGTTTATTTATTTATTCATTTGTAATTTACTTAAACAAATTCGTATAAAACTTATTGTTTGTATAATTTTTGTACTGATTACAATTATACTGGAAGAGTTCGTTGATTCGTTAATTGCGAATAAAATTATCATAAATAATTTGTACTTATCAATATAATTAATTAATTAATTCATTATATTGTTATCTACTATGCAGATTTGATTGTTAGAATTAAAGTGTAATATTTTTTTCTATTAGTTAGTTAGTTGCTAATTTCCTGTATAAATGAATTGAGAAATTCTCGATTCTATTTTAATTTCCTGTGATTTTCGTATAATAGTTTAGAAAAAAATAAAACAAAACAATAGGTTTCTTGAAAATAAAATTCTAATCAAATTACAAAATTAGTCAAATATAAAAATGACTTCATGGTTATTTTATATAATAAATAAAATTTACAGTTAAATTGCAAACGGAAGGATTTATTTAAAATAAAATCAACTATAATCTTGCGGATAATTAATCATTATTATTAATAATAATAAATAGGAATATAATGAAAGCTTGGAGCTTACTTCCGGTTATACGTCTTTCAAACAAATCAAATTCTAATTATTATTATTTAATTTTATAATAATTGTTATTGATTTATCTTTTTTTTTTTGTTGATTATATCTAGATATCCGATATAGTGGTTGGTCAAGAACCGAATGTATCAGCTAAAGATTATCTATTACGTTGGGCAAAACGTACAACACATAAATATCCAGGTGTTAATGTACTTGATTTTACAAAATCATGGCGTGATGGTTTAGCATTTAGTGCAATTATACATCGTAATCGTCCTGATTTATTAGATTGGCGTTCTGCACGTACACAACGTGTTAGAGAACGTATGGAAACAGCATTTTATATAGCCGAACGTGAATATGGTGTTACACGTTTACTTGATCCTGAAGGTAAACCATTTTTTTTCCTATTACAGTAGATATTCTAATTAATCAAACAAAATAACAATTAAATCGAACTATGATATCATTGCTATCGTATTTGTTCGAAAAGAATAATAATTGGTTGGTATAAAATTTGAGGTACTGCTATTAATTTATGTTTATATCTTGTGATCTGGTTAAGTTATTTATTTTTATTATATTACTTTTTTTCCACTTCAAGGAAGGTAGTGACAGTAAATTTAACGGTTAACTGTCTTGTTGTTGCTGTTGGAATTACAAACAGTTTGTTGGGATTTTTTGAGAAAATTTCCGATAATTATCTTTTTTTCTTCTTCTTTCTATAAAGACAGAAATGATATTTGATTGAATGAATGTTCGAGAATTCATAATGGAAATTGATGAATTGCAGCTTTCTGTCTATAGGAAATTCATGACAAAAAACGAATACTATATAGTTTTGAATGTTTTCGCTTAATTTGCGCGAAATTCGTATTACACGCTTTCGTGATTTTCGACAACAATTATTCTTTATGAATGAACAAAATTTTCTCGTGCAAAACTCTATTTCCAACATTTTGACAATTTATTAAAATAATAAAATTAACTGACTTGGATTCTCTGAGATCTTCCGAATGTAATAAAACTGCAAAAAATTTCTGTTCTTTTGTGATTTTTTTTTTGAATTTTTCTAATTCAAAATTTTCCTATATAAAAAAAATGCATCTCAAATTGGTGTTACGGTTCATTCAAGTATCTTGTCTTTTTTCGTCTTTTTAAAAGTGGTTCTAAACTATTTTCTACGTCCTAATCTGAATAATAAAGATTTGAAAGTATTTAAAATGAAACACTATTCCAAATCGATATGATTATTGATTATTGTGAAATTTGATATTGTTGGCCGCTTAATTGCTGCAATTCGATATTAATACTCATTGGTTGATAAATTTCAGATGTCGATACTCATGAGCCTGATGAGAAATCACTCATCACTTATATATCATCATTACATGAAGTATTCCCAGAACCACCATCAATCCATCCATTATATGATTCAACAGCCCAACAGCGTGTACAAGAATATCGTGAATTGGCATCATCATTACATTTATGGATGCGTGAAAAATATAGTTTGATGCAAGATCGTTCATTCCCAACAACATTAATTGAAATGAAAAAATTAGCAGCTGAATCGTCACGTTTCCGTACCGATGAAATACCAATAAGACAGCGCGATAAAAATCATTTGAATCAATTATTCCGTGATTTAGAGAAATATTTTAAAACAATTGGTGAAATTGATATTGAACCGGAATTACATATTGATAATATTGAACGTAATTGGCAACGTTTAATGTTGGCATATCAAGAACGTGATCGTTTTATTTTAGATGAAATAAAACGTTTAGAGAAATTACAACGTTTAGCTGAAAAAGTCCATCGTGAAATCAAACAAACCGATGCCAGTCTTGATAATATCGAACGTAATATAGATAATGAATCAAGACGTATTGATCGTTTACATCCATTAGAAGCGAAAAAAATTGCCGATCAACTAGATCAAGAATTATCGATTGCTGAACAAAATATACAATCATTGAAAACGGATGTTTATACATTGAGGAATGGACGTTATGTTCAAGCTAATGAATTAGATAAACGCGTAACGAAATTACATGAAAAATGGGTGCATGTCAGGCATTTATTACATAATAAAATCGTTGGTCCATTAGCCAATTTGAGTTTCCCAGTTGAAGAACGTACAGTTACTAAACATTTACGTACCGTACAAGAAACACGTAATGTCGATACAAATCCGCATTTCCGTTCGTTACAAGAACATATCGAATGGTGTAAAAATAAATTGGTAAGTTGTAACAATCAAATCAATTAGTAATTATATTATAAAAATTAAAATATAATCTTCTATCATATAGAAACAATTGAAGAAAGCTGATTATGGTAATGATCTACAATCGGTACAAACTGAACGTGATTTCCATCAACGTGAACATAAACAAATCGATCAATACCATTCGAAAGTTGAACAATGCGTTAAAGCTCGTCAATATTTCAATGGTGAAGAATTAACTCTCTATAATCAACATTTAGGGCAATTACAAAAAATCTATGCTGAATTATTAACATATTCAACCAATCGTATGACCGATTTAGAAACATTATTAGATTTTATACAATCAGCTACAAATGAATTGCAATGGTTGAATGAAAAAGAAGAAATCGAAGTTACCAGAGATTGGAGTGATATAAAAATGAATGTAAATTCAATTGAAAAATATTACGAGGTAATTTTCTTCTATTTTTTTTTCCTATCTTATTATATTGCTTATAAATTTACGCTTCATTACATTCTCAAAACTGGATTCAAATAGTCTAATTTAATCGGCTTACTAACAGTTTTTTTTTGTTTTTTGTCGAATCAAAATTCATTGAAACGAAACGATGTTCGTCGATATTCCATTCAAATTCTAAATTCTCTTGAAAATCGAAAACCTATTTTTATTGGATTATTGAATTAAAGCAGATAATCTAAGGGCTTGAGAGCTGATTTGAATACGATGAATTTTCTATTTTGTTCTAAATTAATTTTCCTTTCTCAAGCAGCTAATTTATGGAATTGGTGATGAGGTATTAATTTCTCTTTTTATTGAATTCATTTTTTTCTTCTTCTGCTTGTTGGAGATTTTTTTGTTATTAATTCGTTAATATTCCAGCATTTAATGAGTGATTTGGAGAAGCGTGAATTACAATTTAGTGCCGTCCAAGAACGTGGTGAATGTTTAATATTACAAAATCATCCAGCAACAAAAGCAATTGAAGCACATATTGCAGCAATGCAAGCACAATGGGCATGGTTATTGCAACTTACCCATTGTTTAGAAACCCATTTACAAAATACAAGAAATTACCAACTATTCTTTAAAGATATTGCAACAGCTGAAGAATGGCTCAAAGAGTAATTATTTACATTAATATTGTTGTAATAATTATTTGTTATTGCTTGAATTTTAGAAAAGATGAAGTTATGAACAACGAGTTTAGTCAAGGTGACTTTAGTTTAGATGTTGGTGAGCGATTATTGCAAGGTATGCAAAATTTGAAAGACGAATTGAATGCTTTTGGTGACCAAGTACAAGCTTTATGTGCACGAGCTCAAGATATTGTTCCATTGAAACAACGTCGTCAGCCTGTTACGCGTCCATTAACAGTTACCGCAATCTGTAACTATAAGCAAAATAATGTAAGTCTTTTGTATTTTTTTTTTTTAAATAATAAATTCCGCTCTAAATTGTTTGTATTTATAGTTTGTAGTTGAGAAGAATAAAGAATGTACATTATTGGATAATTCCGGTCGTATCAAATGGCGTGTACATAACGAAAAAGGCATTGAATGTCAAGTACCGGGTGTATGTTTCGTATTTCCACCGCCCGATAAAGATGCTTTAGATGCAGCCGATCGTCTACGTCGTCAATACGATCGTTCATTATCATTGTGGCAAAAGAAACAATTACGTATGCGTCAAAATATGATATTTGCAACAATTAAAGTGGTAAAAGGTTGGGATTTACCACAATTTATATCAATTGGTGCTGAACAACGTAATGCTATACGTCGTGCATTGAATGAAGATGCTGATAAATTAATGGCAGAAGGTGATCCATCTGATCCGCAATTGAGACGGTTACGTCGTGAAATGGATGAAGTTAATCGTTTATTTGATGAATTTGAAAAGCGTGCACGTGCCGAAGAAGAAAGTAAAAATCAAACGAGAATTTTCAATAATCAAATAACAAATTTGAATCAATCATTAGATGATGCAATTGCAATTATTAATAAACGTGTAATTGCACCAATACCACGTGATATTGATACATTACAACATTTAGTATTGGAACATAAAGAATTTGAATCGCGTCTACAAAATATTGAATCGGAAATTGAACAAGCCAAAGATACATTTAGAAGTATCACATTGAAAACACCGCAACATAAAAAAGATTTAGAAAATGTTTTAGATAAATGGAAATATTTATGTAATACAAGTAATTTATATGCTGAACGTTTGAAATGTGTTGAAATTGTATTGAATGGTATGGATGAGGCGACACAAGTTATATCTGAATTTGAAACGAAATTAGCATTATTTAAGGAATTGCCGAATAATGAAAAAGGTTTAGAAATGATCCATGATGATTTATTACGTTTACAATCAGCTGTTGGACAACAACAAATTGCAATGGATCAATTAAATGATGATTTCGATAATACAAGACGTTTAACGGAAAAATCACGTCCAAATCATCGTGGCCAACATAATGATATTGAACGTATGGATAAAGATATACAAAAATTGAATAATCGTTGGAGTAATGTCTGTGCACAATTGGCTGATCGTTTACGCGGCTGTGAACAAGCTTATAATATGTTGAAAAATTATCATACGCCTAAAGCAAATGAAGATGCTTGGTTAGATGAACAATATGGTAAATTGGAGAATCTACAACCGATCAAAGACCGTGCCAAAGAACATTTAGAATCTACAAGAGTAAATTTTATCAATTGAATAATAAATCGAATATTAATACTAATTGATTCTAATTTTAGAATCTTCTAAATAGTATACAAGAACGTGCTCCAATTATAGAACAAGTCAATATTAATGGAGGAAAATTCATTAGAGAGGGCAAGGTAAAAATCTAGAAATTACCGGACGAATTGTTTTTAAATAAAAGCCCAATAATAGACTAGAAAAATTTGTGTGATTGTTTGATGAATGTGTGCTCCCTTTTGTTGTTGTTGTTGTTGTTGTTTTGTTATAGAGACGTAATTTTTTTTTGGGAATTTCCAGTAATTTTCAATAATTTCCACTGTAATAATAATCTAGCACTTGAAAAATCTAAGCTTGTTTCCCTCTTATTCTATAAAATTCTTGTATCTTTCAATTCTTCAAGTTTGAGATGTTTTAATTTTGAAATTTAAGATTTTTGTACAGTGGATTGTTGGATTTTTATTATTTTTAAATCAAAAAATTAAGCACAAATCACTGTACATATTATGACATAATCACTAGTAGTCAGTTTGCACAAATTTTGCACTATGGTGATTATGCCACAAAATACTTACCAAACAAACAAAGAAAAAAGTAAAAAAATAAGCACTGACTTTTAACTAACAATTGACCCCTAACATTCTAACAATTTAACATTAGATATGGAGCAAGGGACTACAAAAATATCGTGAAGCACTATTGGAAGCACAACCATCATTGGATGGACATCCGGCATTTCGTACAAATCGTGATAATACACCAACAACTGGTGCTGATATTGTTGCAAAAGAATTAGACGACTTCAATGCTAGATATCAATATTTATTGGATGTTTTATATGGACGATTACAGGAAATTGCTGCTAAATGTCCTGGAGATATTGTAACTTTGGTGAGTTTCTTTTTTTTTTTGCATCAAACCAAAACAAAAAAACCTTGGAAATTTCCGGCTGTTAAATCGTTATTTTCGGTTTTATTAAATTAATAATTCACAGACCCACCTTGATATTCTCGTTATTTATTCTTCATTTATTGGTAATTTGTTTGAGTCCTTGACCAATAATTCGTTCAAACTTAACCATAATTGAGTAATTTTCTTATGTATTATGCTACTTATTATAGACTATAAAGCAGGTGACACAAGTTTTAAAAATAAATAACAAGTCACATATGTTTGTTGTTTATTTGAATTGAGTGAAAAAAAACTATCCAACCAGTTTGTTTAATTTATTATGTTGCTAGTTGTTATTTGAGCGAAAAATGGTGGCAGCGCCGCTCTTTTCCAATTAACAAATCTCAATAAATACCAATCGTTTCAAACATAAATTACAATTGTTGAACTATAACTATAATTTTCTTAATAGAAGTATAATTTTGTTCCCTTCTTTTGATTTGATTTAAAAAAAAAAAAAAACCACCACCCACAATAAATTCTTTATATGGCAACTTGAGTAACTTTATGAATTATACATTTTAAAGCCCACTCAACTTAAACTTTATATACTTTTTGTAGTTTTGTTTAATCAATATTTAGGTATTTTATCAATTCGACAACAACAAAATGATGTCATTTTTATTACATGATAAATGATAACAATAGAATAGCAATAAAAAGTCATATTTACGAAATAATTATGATAATGATAATAATAAATATAAAGAGATTATTCATTGATGAATAACTGCGTTTGATATATCTGCATTTTTTTTTTACGTTTTTTGTTTTTCTTCAAAATTTATTCCATCAATGCTAAAAATAACATATTAACGATTTTAATTTTTTTATATTTTCTATTAATTATTTTCAAAGAGGACCACGTCAAGGTTGGAAATGATCGCTAAATTCCGTTACGTTTCGTTTTTATAACGCGTTAATTTTGTTGATGAAAATTTTTCGCGTTCAGTATAACAATGCGATTTGTATTGATTCAACGTACTAGTAAAAATATTATTCTTATTTTTTTTATTTATTAATATAATTATTGATTATTTTATAGTTAATATTGTGTCATTTTTATATTAAAAGTGTTGTTTTTTTTTTGTTTTTTGTTCGCGGTTGTGGCTCTACGCGCGCGTATCTACAATTTACTTAAACAAATTCAAATTTCTAGTGGTTTTTTCTTTCTTTCAATAAACGTTATTTAAATAATTATAATGAGTGATGATTATGATTTCGAATTTGAATTGGGAACTATTCCCTGGGAGGTACATAATTTTTTCCTTTCTTCCATTCTAGACTAATCGATGAATATTTTAAAATAATGACTTTCAAGATTATAAATCATTGGAAAATGATTGTAAAAAAACAACAACAACATGAATTTTCTTTTTATTCATTGTATTCATTATTTTTAATATTTGTTACGTGAATTCTATAATTGGAATATTCTCCCGATTTGGATAGAATCCAGTTTTTTTTTTTGGTCTTTTAAAATTTTAAATATTTTCCAATATTTTTTCCGAGCAAAATATTTATAAAAACCAAAACAAAAATGACGACATTTATTAATAAAAATGATTCGAGTACAATCTAATCTAATAAAGTTTTGATAAAATTGTTGACATAACCGATTTTTATTGTATTTCCGTTTATTTTTTTTCCTTCTTTCAGTTACTATAATTGTGATAGTTTTTCGTCGATTTTCCCTTTAAATTTCCAATAAATCGATTCTGGACAATATTGGAACGTTCTTGACCTAGGCCAACACCCGTCGTATTGATTTCGCATGTCCTTCTCCCAAGTCTACTAAATTTGACAATCGATACCAGACTTGATAGTATTTTCCAGACTCCCTAGATGTTCTCGATTTAGATTTTTCTTTTGTTTTTGTTCCTAAATAATTTCTAATAACAAATTTGAATTGTAAATCATTAATTTCTAAATTACACGATTGGCATTGATTTCCATTATTACAGTTATAATAATATTTATTGTAGGCGATAAAATTATACTGTTAAACCTTTATTATTATTATTCATATGAAATAATTGTATAATCAAGAGTAGTGCGAATAAAAAAAAAATGAAATTAAATCATTTATTTTGTAAATTTTATTAAATAATTTTTCTAAATTAGTTCTTTGACCCGTTGTTGAGATATTTTCGATTCAAATCAATACTAAACAATGCTGTACTTCTTCAAGTCATCAAGACAAACAGAAAAAAAATACTTGGAAAATGAACAGATTCTCAATTGCATTCTCTCCAATTTCTCTCTATTATTGCTCAATAATTTTAATTGACCTTCAACGGAAATAGAATAATTTCAATGTTAATTCAATAGTATTCATAAAAATATATTATTCATATTCAATAAATTATGATTTAGTTAATTAATTATCAAGTTTTGTTCTACGCCATCTAGTGTATTTTTCTCACATCAATCTAAATATTGTTACTTGACTTTACAGTTTGTTAGAGCAACTACTAGATGGCAGGCAATTTGTTTATTCATTTGGTTGTAATTTTGATTTTTGATTTTTTTATTTTAGCGATTGGTTGAGCAAATGCAGCCGCCACCATTCCGAACTTTCCGATCAGAATTCCATATGAGTAGTGCTAATGAATTGACTTCATCATACACTACAACAACCCATTATAGTAAACAGTAAGTTGTTTGTTTTTTTTGTACCCAATTTTCTCACAAATAAATCTACTAAGTATTAATAATAATAATAATAATAAATTAGGTTCGTGCAAACAAAATCAAATCGTAATGAAAATGGCACAACAATAACAATAACCGATAGTGGTAGTAATAATCAAATGACACCTATCGATGACAATATGCGTAATTATCAAAACGGTCGTCCACCAGATAAATATACAACAAAAACACAAATAATACAGGAACCACAAAATTGGGGACAAACAATGCAATTTACAGAAATTAAATCATTAAAACGTATACATAAAGTTAATGAAGGTATCGGTACTGAAAATATATCAAATATACCAGGTATAATAAATCCATATAATAATGAAATATTAACAATACATGATGCTATAGCTTCACGTATATTAGATGTACGTAGTGGTAAAATAATAGCAACAAAAGATGGTAAACAGATAACAATAGATGAAGCTGTAAAAATTGGTATAATTGATGGGAAAATTGCTGAAAAATTATTTAGTCCATGTGGTATACAAGAGAATGGCCATGATTTAACATTATTAGAAGCTATACAAAAGGAAATTCATGAAGCTGAACATGGTAGTTCAGATCCATCTGAGAAACGTTTAAAGGTAATGAATTCATCAACAATCAATCAAGCTATCGATGATGGAAAAGTCGATGTCAATACTGGTACATATAAATTAGATAATGGTGAAATAATTGATATTAAAGAAGCATATAAACGCGGCTATCTCCTACAGCATACGGAAGTTAAATTACAAACAGGCGCTGTATCATTATTTGATGCTATAAATCAATCATTAATTGATGATAGAACCGGTTGGATTGTTGATCGTAATTCCGGTAATAAATATCAAATCGATGCAGCTGTTAAAACAAATGTTATCGATGGTGATATACGTGAAATTGTCGATCCAAAAACTGATAATAAAATAACGATTCTACAAGCATTAGATAACGGTCTAATTAATCCAAAATTAGGTAAATATATTTTTGTACATGAGAAATTATCATTTTTAGAAGCTAAACGACGTCAATTGATTGTCAAACCGAAAACATTAAAAGAAATTGTCGATGATCATTTAATGGATGATGATGGTAGAATTTTATCACCATTACATCAAACGAAATTAACAATTTTAGAAGCGGTCTCACGTGGCGTTCTCGATATCGATACAATTAAATCGATTTTAGATTTTCGTACAAATGATTTATTAACATTAGGTGATGCTTTAAAAGAAGGCATCATATTAACAGAATCGAAATATCGTAATTCCGTTACAAATGAATTAATGTCAATACAAGATGCTGTTAGTCGTGGCTATATAATTTCAGTTGTTAAAAAATCTATATTCGATGTTGATGGTTTCCAACCACCGGATAAATCCGATTATATTAGTTTTAATGCGGCTAATGCAAAAGGTTATATCAGTCAAAAATTTAAAGGTAGTTTAGTTGTTAATTTGAAAACGGGTAAATTGATACCATTCAATGATGGTATAAAAACTGGTGAAATTAAACCGGAAGTTTATGAAATGTTGACACGTAAAATCGGTATCTATCATAAGCAGAATGAATTGAATGTATTAGAAGCTGTCTTTAATGGTTATATAGATCCAAAAACAGGTAATTTAATTGATATTAATAAAAATAAAATTGTCTATTTGAATGAAGCAATTGCACAACATTTAATAACACCAGAAGGGGCGGCTATGTTAAATAGTTTATTGAATTTGAATGTTTCAACGAAAATTACACGTACTTTAGTACAACGTTATGTTACAGTAACAAATAATAAAGATATAAAACAAACACAAGTCACATATACGGAAGCGTTACGTTTAGGTTTAATTGATAATGAGAATCAAACATTTTTTGATACGGATACAAAACAAATTATACCAATTGTTCAAGCTATTAGCGATGGTAAATTAGCACCAGATACAGAAAATTCGGATAAAACTCTAACTGGTACAATACCAAAAACAATAAATAATAACAATTCGACAATTATTAAAATTGTTAGTAAAAAATTGAGTCCTACCAAACAAATGATTGATCAACAATTTATAAATAATGAAAAACAACAGAAGAATGCCTTAGAGAAACAAGTTTATGAATTACCAAATGATGGTTGGTTATTAGCTGATGCTATTAATCAAAAATTATTCGATCCGATTAATGGTTTATTTATAATACCCGGTACAGATCGTTTAACTAGTTTTGAAGAATGTTTATGTTTGAAATTAATTAATCCAACATCGGCTATTGTTATTGATCCGATAACACAACGTAAAATTAGTCTAAATAAAAGTTTAGATAAGAAAATTCTTGATTCTACTGGACATTATAATTTAGGCGATCGAAAAATAACAATGCAAGAAGCTATTGATCGTAATTTAATAATTTTAGAAAATTCATTCGAAATTGAACCTAGCAATCAACGTTTATTACAAATAACAAAATATGATAATCAACCCGATAAAGTTGACGTTTCACAAATTTCCGATCGAAACCAACCTGAATATACAGAAGTTAAAAATCTAGTTCAACAACCGATACAATTAAAATCGGGTATTGTTTATGATCCATCTAAAGCTTTATGTGTAATACCGGAAACAAATGAAACTATAAATATATTAGAAGCTGTACAAAATAATCAAATACCATCGGATTTAGTTCAAATTAAAGATCCGAAAACTGGTGAAAATATCAATATTAACGAAGCTATACAAAAACAATTGATTGATCCAAATCAAGGTGATTATATCGATACAGCTGGTCGTAGAATTCCATTAGTCGATGCAGCAAAACTCGGTATTTTAACAGTTGTCGGTGCTCCAGTTGTAGCTACCAAAAATATTGTAAAAATCATTAAAAAGACATTCATAATTGATCCGAAAACCGGTGAAAATATACCATCCGATTTAGTTTTAGAACGTGATTCAATCGATGGAAATTCAACAATAAATACTAATAAACCATCACAAAATGTATGCGAAATTGTTGAAACACCCAAACGTCTCGAACAAGACGATTATCTTACAGAAGCGGAAAAAACTCGTGCTAGAATCACTATAGAACCAACTTATAAAGTGAAAATCGGTCGTGCACAATCATTAAGTCCTGAACGTGAAGCTAAACGTGTTGTTCTACAGAAATTACGTCGGAAAATTGTCAAACCTAAAGATGCTGTTGTTAAAGGTATAATCGATACAGATACAGCAAACATTTTAGATAAAAAAGATAATGAAAATTTAACATTACAAGAAGCAATCGATGCGAAAAAAGTCGATGGTGATCAAGGTAAAATTATAGATCCACAACGTGGTGATTCATTAACAATTAACGAAGCAATATCACGTGGTATTCTTGATCCAGATGGTACTACAGATCTATTAGTACCATTAAATCGTAGTTTATCAATACCGGAATTAATTAAACAAGGCCTTATTGATCCAGATAGTGAGAAAATTGTCCATCCGGAAACTGGTGCTCATTTACGTATTAGTGAAGCTATTATCTGTGATATTGTTGATCCATTAAGTACATTAACACAATCTGGTAATAAAGTTACATTAGAGAAAGCTATCGAAACTGGTGTTGTTGATGATGAAAAATCGAAAATTATTACAGATAATGGTAGTGTTAATTTACAAGAAGCAGTAAACGAAAGAATTTTCGATGATTTTATACCGAAAAATCCAGAAAATTTACCACCAGCCGGTATGACATTCCCTGTTGCATTAAAACGTGGCTTAATTGATCCGAATAAAAAAGAAATTCTACATCCAATAACGAAAGAACGTATACCGGTTAAAGATGCTATAGAAAATGATTTTATTATGAGTTTACCATTTCCAATAAAACCGGAAAGTATTAAAATTGAAGATGCTTTAGAATCGAAACTAATTGATCCTGATACAAATACATTTAAAGTACCAAAAACTGGTGATATTCTACCAATATCGGAAGCTGTGGAAAAAGGTTTATTAACAATAAAAGTACCAACAGGATTCGTTTTTCAAACAACACAACCTGTTACAACTGTCACAGAAACTGTTAATACAATCCATACAGTTACAACAAGAACTATTGAATTGCTTTCCGGTTATATTTTATT
Source organism: Zonitis immaculata (assembly GCA_037414775.1). Classification (NCBI taxonomy): domain Eukaryota; kingdom Metazoa; phylum Arthropoda; class Insecta; order Coleoptera; family Meloidae; genus Zonitis; species Zonitis immaculata. The sequence goes on from JAZBGX010000054.1 coordinate 16,253, forward strand.
GAATTCGAATGAAATACAAAATGTTAAAACAGGACAAATTATTTCAATGGACGAAGCGAAAAAACAGGGTATAGTAACTGGTGAGAATGAAACTAAAAATACAACAACATTAAAAGATATTAAAATGTCATTTTCTGATGCTTTGAATCGTGGATTAGTTGATATGAATGCTGGTACGTTTACCGATCCAAATTCAGGTGAGAAAGTTAAAATTCAAGAAGCTATAGAAGATGGGAAATTATCAGCTACACCAATTAAAATCGATACAAATGAATTGATAAAAACGAATGAAATGAATATTGCTGAAGCTTTCGATACAATTTATGATCAACAAACAAATCAATTCCAAAATCCTAATAATCCTCAAGAGAAACTAACATTTGCTCAAGCTGTTGAAAAAGAAATAATCGATCCAAATTCATTAGTTTATGATGTTTATCAACAAAAACCCATAACAATAGAACAAGCAGTTGAAAAAGGTTTGATCGATAAAAGTGGTAGAATTAAAGATGAAAAAACTGGTAAAAATATCGATTTTAAAGAAGCTACAAAGAAAGGTTTAATTGCCGTATTAGGTGGTTTAGCATTACCGGTAGCTGCACCAATTCTAGCTGGTGCTGCTGCTGTTAAAGCAATCAAAGAAAAAGTTGTTGAACGTAAAGAAAAACCCGAACGGAAAATCGTTGAAAAAGTCGTAATAGAGAGAAGAGAAGTGGAAGAAGAGACGAAAACTAAAAAATCAACAATTGAAGATGTTGTAGAAGAAATCGAAACAATACCCGAATCAGAAAAGATACGTATAGATGATGCTGTAAAAGAAAAACGAATTTCACCGAAAATTTGTCGAATTATCTATCGTAATTCCGAATTAACTTATACAATACAAGATGGTTTGGATTCACATAAACTTTCATCGAACGATATAATACAGATTATCAATAAAAATTTAGTTGTACTTATCGATCAACAACAACCATCAATTTTGGTAATTTCGAAAAATATAACACCACAAAATCTATCCGAACTCGGTTATTACGATTTAAAACAACGTATATTTATTGATCCATCAACTGGTGATCATATAACATTTGAAGAATTCATCTATGAATTGGAATTATTCAAACCGGAAACAATACTAGTTAAGGATTTAACGAAAAAACTACCAACTTATATTACATTAGATGAAGCTTTAAATCGCTTTTTGATCGATAAAAATTCCGGTTATATGGTAGATCCAAAAACTGGTAAACGGGTACAATTTTTCGAAGCCGTCAAATTACGTTGGATCATCGATATAAAAGATAAACCCAAAGAGAAATATCAACCAATAACATTAGAAGACGTTGTAAATACCGACAATTTCGATACGGATAAAATTGAAATAATTAAAGATAATCAACATATACCATTAATTAAAGCATTAACAACAAATATTGTCGATCCCAAATCGGTAACTATACGCGATGAGAAAAATATGCAATTAATACCGTATTACGAAGCTGTTGATAAACAAATTGTCGATCCACAAAGAGGTTTAGTTATTGATACAGCAACGCAAAAAATTCTGTCGTTTCCAGATGCATTTTTACAAGGTTACGTTCGTGGCATACCACGTCCAATATCTTTAGAAGCAGTAATTTGTAAGAATTTATATCAACCGCAAATTGCGAAAATTATCGATCCAATAACAAAACAACCGATTAGTATAGATGATGGTATTAAACGACAAATAATCGATGATAAAATTAGTGAAATTAAAGATAATAGAAATGATTGTTTCGTAACACTTGATGTTGGTATAGAGAATAATTTGATTGTTTCGGATAAATTGAAAGATACGAAATCGGGTGAATTAATAACATTAGATAGAGCTTTAGAATTGAAGATGGTCCGTAGTAAGCCGGTTGTATTGAATTTATTACAATCGATAATTGCAAATTATTATTCACCAAATACTGGACGTTTAATAAATCCTATAACAGGTGATGAGATCACTCTACAACAAGCTATCGAATATAAATTAATCGACCCAGTTACGACACGTATTAAAGATAATAAACGTGGTCGAATTATTGAATTAAATGAAGCTATACAAAATAAACTTATCGATCCAGAAAAAGGTATATTGAATGAGCCCTTATTAACATTAGATCAAGCCTATTTGAAAGGTTATATATTAAGTACAGTATTACCATGGTCATTACAAGAGACACTAGCACAAAAAGTGTACGATCCAAAATCGGGACAATTCAATGTTAATAATACAAATGTGAAATTAGTTGAAGCTATCGAAGGTGGTATAATAAATCCGAATATTTTAACTGTAAAAGATCCACGTTCCGGTGATATAATAACATTAAATGATGCCATCAATTTACGTATTATCGATCCAATAAAAGGACAAGCTTACGATCCATTAACAACACAAGAAATGAATTTGTACGAGGCTCAAGATCGCGGTTTAATTGTCCCGTATAAAAGTCAAATAACATTACCAGAAGCTGTATTCAAAGGTTTCTATGATCCAACAACCGGTAAATTTATCAATCCGAAAAGTAAAGAACGTTTAAAAACGGCAAGTGCTATAAATCGTGGTTATGTCGATACATCATCAACTTTAGTAACAATTGATGAGGAATTGGTAACATTCGAACAGGCTATAAATGATGGTTATATTGATACGAATGAAGGTTTATTAATTAATAGAGGACACGATGATGAATTTGTTGATTTTAATGAAGCTTTCGAACGTGGTTTATTAGTTGAAATACGTCCACCAATACCAATTAGTGAAGCAATAACAAAAGGTTTATATGATGAAGAGACACAATTATTTTTAGATCCACAAACTGGACAATATTTAACATTAATCGAAGCTATTGAAATTAATTTAATTGATGCCGAATCGGTATGTGTTAAAGATACACGTATAGGTGTATGGCGTAAAATACCGTTAATTGATGCTATACATAATAATTTTGTTGATGGTAATACCGGTAATGTTAAAGATTTTTCAAAGAATTCACAAGAACCACAAGAGATAACATTACAACGTGCTTTCGATTTGGGTATTTTAGTTGATAATAAAGCGGCTGTTTCATTACAACGGACTATACATCAAGGACTTTATGATGAATTAACCGGGAAAATTGTCGATCCGAATACGGATCGAAAAGTCACATTACATGAAGCTATACGTAAATTCATTATTAATCCATTATTACCGTGTTATTTCGATAGAAAACAATCGAAATTATATAATTTAACTGATACGTGCCGGTTAGGTATAATCGATAAACGTAATGGCGTATTTGAAGATCCTAATACTAAAGAAATTATTAAATTAACAGAAGCTTTAAATCGCGGCTTAATTATTGATATAGAAACAGCGAATTTCGGTCTATATGAAGCTATAGATTATGGTTTTTATCAACCCGATGAAGGTTTATTTATCCATCCATCTAGTGGACGTAAATTCACATTGAAAGACGCTTGTAATAATGAACTAATCAATCCGGTAGTTTCGTTAATTAAAAATAGTAAACAAAATAAATATATTTATTTGCCTGAAGCAATTGACAATAAATTAATCGACGATGAATTAGGTATTTTTATTCTACCGCACGGTACAACAATAACTTTAGATGAAGCTAAACGTAAAGGTTTAATTGTAACAATACGTCGTCCATTAACATTAGATGAAGCTATTAAAAACGGTTTCTATCGTCCCGATTCCGGTAAATTTGTAGATCCGATAAATGGTGATTACTACGATTTAGCTCAAGCTTTACGTAATAATTTAATCGATCCAACAACAACTGTTTTAAAAGATACAACAAATAATACATTAAAATCATTACCTATAGCAATACAAGACGGTCGTATTGATATCGATAAAGGTCGTGTACTCGATTCGAAATCGAAACAAACTTATAATTTCGATGTAGCATTAGAACGTGGTCTTTTAATAACTTTAGATAAGCCTCTAGATGACGAATTTGTACAGAAATCGTTAATCGATCCGGTGAAATCATCAAAACCAACATCACGTGAATTTACTTTGGATGAAGCGATTAAATTTAAATTATTAGATCCGAATGTTGCCGTAACTAAAAATAAATTCGGTCAATTCCAAACTATCAATGAAGCAATTGCTGATAAATATCTCGATTTGAATAAAATTGTATTATTCGATAATACGAAACAACCGATTAATTCACATATTATAATGTACGATCAAAATATTCCGTTATATTTGGAAGAACCGTTGAGTTTCAATAAAGCAATCGAATTGAAATTATTAGATTTGAATACCGGTAAATTTACTGAATCACAATCGAATCAAATTCTATCATTAAAAGATGCCGTAACATTCGGTTTGATTGATCCTGATACAGCTTTGATTAAAGATACGAATAAGAAAAAATTAATAAAACTTCCCGATGGCTTTAGGAGAGGTCTAATCGATACAGATAAAGCTAATATATTAGATACGACAACATCGAAAATTTATACATTACCATCAGCTATTGATAATGGCTTATTAATAACACCAACAAAAGGTCTAACATTAATTGAAACAATAATTTATGGTTTATATAATCCAACTTCCGGTACTATAACTTATCCATTTGGTGGTAGTAATATAAATAAACATTTGACTTTAATTAATGCAATTGAAGAGAATTTTATTGATCCGACTAGTACGGTAGTTAAAGATTATCAAAATGAAACCGTTATACCATTATTGAATGCAATAGATACGAATATTGTTGATGGTATTAATGGTAGGCTACATGATACGAAGGATAGTAGTGTTGATTTTATTAAAGCTCATGA
>JAZBGX010000054.1:21177-42982 GCA_037414775.1 Zonitis immaculata
TGATGTTTTAAAGCTTTTTGCTAGATTTTGCACGATCATGCTTAATCAAAAAAACAAAAAAATCATTCATTATCCATTTTGAATGCTAACTTTTGTTTAATTTTTTTTTTTTAATTTAATAATTAACACATTTGAAGTGGATAATTTGTCGATGGAAATAAACGACGCAAGTCCGATTTATTGAAGAAACTGACGTAATAATTTTTTACAGCTTGAAGCCCTGGGAGCTTTCATAATTGCGTGGTGGTCCTACTACAGTGCATACAAAATGGCATTAATGACAGCCAAAGTGCACATATAATAACCATAAATCATAGAAATTAAAACAAACAAATTCATGGAATGTGGCCTTACATCAAATATGCTTAACATTTTACAATTTTTGATATACCAGTAATGCTTGCTTTGTTGTTTTTGTTTCATTATCATCTTATCAGAGATTATCAAAAACTGGTTCAATTAAATTAATAAATAAAACATCTACTTTTCCATCATCACATCGATTGGTATCATTTTGTTTTTTTTTTTTTATTAAAAATTAACCAATTATCTAAAAAAAAACGTAGTTATAGTCTAAAAAAATTAAAATTAATTTACAAAAAAAACACAATAACAATAATTTGATATTTTTGGAAAGTTTAATCGAAATTGTTTAAATTTCTGCAGTTTATATTTTCAGGTTTTTCTATTTTTTATTATTTGTTTTAATTCATAAATAGGTAACATTCATTTTTTCGTATTATTATTTTTTTTGACACTAACCCCCCATTTTTTTTTTGTGTGTGTACGCGCTTGAATGCATGTGTTAGGTTTAGGGACCTTAGCTTGTTTGTTTGAATTTTTTCTAGCCTCCCCCATATATAAATCTACAGCTCAATTCTTTAGAAACAAACAATATTTTTGTTAATTTCTTCTATTAAATAAATTTTACAGCAAGCTGTCGAAGAGAAATATCGTATATGCGATGAAACGTTAACAAAACTACTCGATTGGATTAGTGAAATTGAAGATCGTATAGCATCACAGGATGTATTAAATGAAAATGAAGAAGGTCTACGTAATCAAATTAATACAATGAAACAGATACGTGACGATTTGGAACAACATTCTAGTCAAGTTGTACATTGCGGTGATCAAGTCAGACAATTAGTATTAACTGGTGGTGATGTTCTATCGAAAAGTGAAGTGTCGGCACTTGAGAAAAGTGGACGTAATTTGAAAATTCGCTACGATAAAGCTTATGATCGTACTGAACGTTTACTGAAACGTTTATTAACAGCTAAAGATGAATTAACAAAATTAGATGGTGAATTGAATATATTCTTTGATTGGTTAAGTAAAGCTCGTAGTATACTTGAAGATAAAGAGAAAGCTTTGAGTGATTTGCAACGATTAGATTCGAGTGCTGTTAGTACAAAAGAATTCGTTAGTGATGTGATTGCCCATCAAGCCGATCTAAGATTCATCACAATGTCCGCTCAGAAATTCGTAGATGAAGGAAAGGTAATTTTCTCAATTTTCTATAAAAAATAAATTGAAAAAAAAACTATATTAAAATTCTCATAGGAATATTTGAATGTTTTGAACGAATTCCGAACGTCTTTACCATCAAGACTACCACATATTGAACCGATATCATCACAAGATTCTCAAGTACGTGGTAAAGTTTCATTAGCAACACAACAATATCGTGATTTATATAATCGTGCTAATAACTTGTCGGATCGTTTATCGGGTGTTGGTGGACGACAACGTGAATATAATGATGCTCTAGATAAAGCACGTCAATGGTTACGTGAAGCTGAACCAAAAGCTCATAAAATACTCAACGAACCAATTGGTGGTGATCCGAAATCGGTTGAAGAACAACTACATAGAGCTAAAACTTTAAATAATGAATTTGTAGCTAATGGACGACTTATCGATAATGCTAAACAAGTAAATATTTTATTGTTGATTGTTATTGGATTTTTTTTTATAAATTTTGTTTTTTTTCGTAGGCAACAGATGCTCTTTTGCGTTCATTACAAGGCCAAATCTCCCAACCAGAAATGGCACGTTTAGAACAGCCGGTCATCGAATTAGAACAAAAATACAATCAATTATGTAATGCATTAGCTGATCGTTGTCAAGAATTAGATACTGCATTAGTACAATCGCAAGGTGTTCAAGATGCTCTTGATAGTATCATTAATTGGTTAAATTCAGCTGAGAATCAATTCAAGAATCTCCAAAGACCAGCATCATTAATTAAAGAACGTTTAGATGAACAATTACGTGAACATCGTGTATTCCAATCAGAAATCGATACACATGTATCATCTATTGATTCCGTTTATTTGTCAGCTAGTGAATTGATTGCATCATCAAGTAATGCTAGAGTTGCTAAGAAAATTGAAACTAAATTGAATGATGTTAAACAACGTTTCGAGAAACTATTCGATCGTGTCCAAAAACGTGGCGAATTCCTCGATGATATCAACAAAAATCTAACAATATTCTTAAGTCAAGCCACACAATTCCAACAATGGTATTCCAGTATTATCGAAATAATTGAATCGAGAGAATTTTCGAAATTATCCATCGAAGAATATTCGATTCGTATGAAAGAAATTGCAACGAATCGTGATGATAAACGGGATCTATTCGAAAATGTCATCCGTTGTGGTAAAGATTTAGTCAATAAACGTGATGTTACCGATACAGCGAATGTACGCGATCGTATCAAATCAATGGAGAATCAATGGCGTGAATTGAATAATTTATTAGATGAAAAACAACGATTATCAAAACAACGTACCGAACAATTGAATGCTTATGAAAGTTTACGTGAACAAATCAATGATTGGTTGAATCGATTCGAAATGAAAATTACACGTCTTGATATTGTAGCTGTTGATATTGATATTTTAAAGAAACAAAACGAAGAATTAAAACCAATAACAAAAGAATACAAAGATTATGCATCTAATATTGATAAAATCAATGATATTGGTACAGCTTACGATAATTTGCTACGTGGCGAACGCCCCGAATCACCATCACGTCGACGAGCTCAAGCTTATAGTCCAACGAAACGACCAACATCTTCTCGTAAGTATACAAAATCTATTTATTTATCAATTTCAATTCAATGTAATATTTTCAAGATGGTCCATCTCCATCGCCAACTAAAGGTCTTAGTCCATTATCACCGGGTGGTTCTAGTGGATTTTCATCTCGACGATCCAGTCAAGATGGTTTCCATTTAGAAGAATTATCACCAATACAACAACAATTATCCGAAATCAATAATCGTTATTCATTGTTGGGTGTAAAAATTAATGATCGCCAATCAGAAATCGATTTATTACGTGATGAATTGAAGAAACACCATGATAGTTTGAAAACACTCAGTGCTTTCTTAGATAAAGTCCAACGACAATTACCAAAAGATATTGTACCAAATACGAAAGATGAAGCTGATAAACTCAATAAACAAATCAAACAAGTGTTGGAAGAAATGTACGAGAAACAATCATTACTCGATTCAACTAAAGCTCAAGTTAAAGATTTATTAAGACGTAAAAATGGTGCGGCTGGTTGTGATCATCTCAACGATGAATTAGAAGATGTTGTATCACATTGGAAGAGTTTAAGTGATCATTTGAAGAATCGCATCAAATTCATGGAAGATATGAAAGAATTCCATGATACACATGATTCATTATCAGCTTGGTTATCAGCCAAAGATCGTATGCTACTTGTTTTAGGACCAATTTCAAGTGATCCAAGAATGGTACAATCACAAGTACAACAAGTTCAAGTATTACGTGAAGAATTCCGTACACAACAACCACAATTACAACATTTGATTGATGTTGGTGATGCTGTTCTATCATATCTTGATCCACGTTCACCTGATGGACAAAAAGTTAATAATAAACTAGCAAATATACAACAACGTTGGGCTGATCTATTGAGTAAACTTGAAGAACGTGCTGATTCATTGGGTGCAGCAGCTGATACTAGTCGTGAATTTGATGCACAATTAACACGATTACGTGATGCATTACAAGCCATATCCGATAATCTTGATGAATTACCATTGGATAAAGATCCTGAAGAGCAATTACGTAAAGTCGAGAATTTAGAACGACAGTTGGAAGGGCAACGACCGTTATTAGCTGATTTGGAGACAGCCGGTGCTCAATTGTGTGATGTTTTAAGTGATCCAGCATCACGTGCAGACATTCAAGCTAAATTAGCATCAGTTGGACGACAATATAATGCTTTACAAAAGAAATTGGATCATAAAAAAGCGGAAATTGAAGGTTCATTACGTGATGGCAGACAATTTGAAGCTTCCTGTGCTAAAACATTAGGATGGTTATCAGATGAATTATCATCATTATCTGAACGTTTATTGATTTCAGCAATTAGAGATGTTTTAGAACAACAATTAGCCCATCATGAACCAATTTATCGTGATGTTTTAGCACGCGAACATGAAGTTATCATGTTATTGAATAAAGGTCGTGATTTATTAGTCAGAAGTAGCAGTAAAACTGATTCGAGACCATTACAACGCGATTTGGACAAAATCCAACAACAATGGGATAAATTACGTAAAGAAACTGTTGATAGACAGACACGTCTTCAAACATGTAAAGAACATTGCCGTAAATATTATAAAGCTTTAGAGAATTTCTTGCCATGGTTGAGACAAGCTGAAGATAAACTTGACACATTACGTCCATCATCATTCCAACGTAAACATATTGAAAAACAATTGAAAGAACTTCAAATCTTCCGTAATGAAGTTTGGAAAAAATCTGGCGAATACGAAAATACACGTTCATTGGGTGATACTTTTGTATCGGCCTGTGATATTGATAAAGAAGTTGTGAAAGATGAATTGAACGATTTGAAACAACGTTGGGATCGTCTCAATAACGACTTAATTGAACGTACACAAGCTTTAGAAGATCAAACAAGAAAATTGGTCGATTTCAATGAAAATCTACGTGAATTACAACATGGTGTTGAACGTTGTGAAGATAAATTAGCATCACATGATGCTCTCGGTGGTGCTGCACGAGATCCAAAGCTATTAGAACGAGTTAAAGCATTACGCGAAGAAACTGCTAAATTGAAAAAACCATTACAAGCCTTAAAACAACAAGCACATGATTTAGCCAATGAAGCAGCCCAACATGGTATCGATGCAGCACATTTAGAAGATGAAGTTGATAATCTTGGTGATCGTATCAATGAATTACAAGCAAAATTAGATGATCGTTGTTCGGAATTACAATCGGCAGCAACTGCAGTTACACAATTCAATAGTCAAGTTAAAAATTTAACACATGATTTATCAGCTTTAGAAACGGAATTAGATCAAATGAAACCACCTGGTCGTGATTTTAAAACTGTTCGTATACAAATCGATGAAATTACCAAATTCTTGAATAAGATCAGTAAAGCTTCAGATGATGTTAATAATGCGATACAATCGGGTGAACGTTTAGTTGATAGTGGTTTTGCTCCAGATACAGCTCAAACTCGAGAACAAGTTGAAACATTAATGAAACAATTAGGAAAATTAGATGATCGAGCTAGAAATCGTGAACAAATACTTGAGGAGACGCTAAAGAAACTCGAAAACTTCTATTTAGCTCATGCAAATGCTTTAGAAGATATTCATGATGCTTCTGATCAATTGCGCAAATTAAAACCGGTCGGTTCAGAAGTCGATAGTATTCGAGCCCAACAACAAGATTTTAAAAAATTCAAAGCTAAAACCATTGAACCATTAGGAAAAATTGTCGATAATTGTAATAAAGTTGGACAAGGTCTAATTCAATCAGCTGCACCTGGAGTTAATACAACAGCATTAGAAAAAGATTTAGAGAAAATGAATGATTTATGGAATGATTTGAAGGAACGATTGAATGATCGTGAACGACGATTAGATGTTGCTTTGTTACAATCTGGTAAATTCCAAGAAGCTTTAGACGGTTTGGCCAAATGGTTAACAGACACTGAAGAATTAGTAGCAAATCAGAAACCACCATCTGCTGATTATAAAGTTGTCAAAGCCCAATTACAAGAACAGAAATTCTTGAAAAAGATGCTACTAGATCGACAAAATTCAATGTCATCATTATACTCAATGGGTAATGAAATTGCTAAAGAAGCTGAACCAGCCGAACGCAAAGCTATTGAGAAACAACTCAAAAATCTAATGGGTCGATTTGATGCATTAACTGAAGGTGCCCAACAAAGAACACTCGATTTAGAACAAGCTATGAAAGTGGCAAAAGAATTCCAAGATAAATTGATACCATTACAAGATTGGTTGGATCATAGTGAAAAGAAAGTTAGAGATATGGAAATTATACCAACTGATGAAGAGAAAATTCAACAAAGGATCCGTGAACATGATGCTCTTCATAATGATATTTTAAATAAAAAACCCGATTTCAGAGAACTCACCGATATTGCCTCAAATCTTATGTCATTAGTTGGTGAAGATGAAGCATCAACACTTGCTGATAAATTACAAGAAGTCACTGATCGCTATGGTAATTTAGTTGAAGCAAGTGAACGAATTGGACAGTTATTGACAAGTTCACGACAAGGTTTACGACATTTAGTTTTGACTTATCAAGATTTGGCCGCTTGGATGGATTCAATGGAACATCGTTTGAATCGATTCAAAGTTTTAGCCGTACATAAAGAGAAATTATTGGAACAAATGGATGATTTAACAGGTCTCACAGAAGAAATAGCCAGCCGCCAACAAGATGTCGATGGTACTGTGGATGCTGGTGTTGAATTAATGCGACATATTACATCAGATGAAGCATTACAATTGAAAGACAAACTGGATTCATTACAACGTCGTTATAATGATTTAACATCACGTGGAGCTGATCTTTTGAAACATGCTGAAGATATGTTACCGTTAGTAACACAATTCCATAATTATCATAATCGTTTAGTTGATTGGATGCAAGGTGCTGAAAGTGTTCTACAATCAGCTGAACCACATGAAGGTGAAATAGCTCGATTAGAACTAGATCTACAAGAATTACGACCTGTTTTGGAAACAATCAATTTACTTGGTCCGCAATTATGCCAGGCTAGTCCTGGTGAAGGAGCTGCAACTATTGAAGGTCTAGTTACACGTGATAATCGTCGATTTGATGCTATTGCCGAACAAATTCAACGACGTGCTGAACGTATCCATCTTGGTAAACAGAGAGCATTAGAAGTTACAAGTGATATTGATGAATTATTAGAATGGTTCCGTGAAGTTGAAGGCACGATACGTGATGCTGAGAAACCATCAGCAGAACCTGATCTTATACGTGTACAATTAAAAGAACATAAAGCATTAAATGATGATATTTCTAGTCAAAAAGGACGTGTACGTGATGTTTTATCAACAGCTAAAAAGGTCTTACGTGAAACACCACCAAGTGAAGATACAACTTTGATACGTGAAAAAATGGAAGATCTACGTGAAACTATGGATACTGTATCAGCATTAAGTTCGGATCGTTTAGGAATTCTAGAACAAGCATTACCATTGGCTGAACATTTCCATGATACTCATAATGTACTTGCTAATTGGTTATCAGATATCGAAGAACAAATATCAATGCTTTCTATGCCTGCATTACGTCCAGATTTAATTGCCCAACAACAAGATCGTAATGAAATGTTTATTCAATCTATCAACGATCATAAACCTCTAGTTGATAAACTCAATAAAACTGGTGAAGCTTTAATTCGTTTGTGTAATGAAGATGATGGTGTTAAAGTACAAGAATTATTAGATAGCGACAATGCACGATATGCTGCATTGAAATTGGAGCTTCGCGAACGACAACAAGCTCTCGAACAAGCATTACAAGAAAGCTCTCAATTTTCTGATAAACTTGAAGGCATGTTACGTGCACTTTCAAATACTGCCGATCAAGTTAATAATCTTGAACCAATATCAGCACACCCACCGAAAATTCGCGATCAAATCGATGATAATGAAGCATTGATTGGTGATTTAGATAAACGTAAAGAAGCTTATGCTGCTGTCCGACGTGCTGCTGATGATGTTATCAGTAAAGCACCAAATCGTTCCGATCCAGCTATTAAAGATATTAAACGTAAATTAGATAAATTGAAGAACCTCTGGGATGATGTACAAAAAGCAACAAACGATCGTGGCAAATCATTAGAAGATACACTCGATGTTGCCCAAAAATTCTGGAAAGAATTACATGCAATTATGGCAACATTGAAAGATTTAGAAGATTCATTAATTAGTCAAGAACCAGCAGCTGTTGAACCGAAAGCAATTGAAGAACAACAAGTAGCTTTGCAAGAGATACGACATGAAATTGATCAAACTAAACCGGAAGTTGATCAAGTCCGTGCTTCCGGGCAAGAATTGATGCAATTATGTGGTGAACCTGATAAACCGGAAGTTAAGAAACATATTGAAGATCTAGATAATGCTTGGGATAATATTACAGCATTGTATGCTAAACGGGAAGAAAATTTAATCGATGCTATGGAAAAAGCTATGGAATTCCATGAAACTTTACAAGTATGCTTACATTTTCTATAGGAATAAAAAAAAAAAAAGATTATTGGCAACAATTATTTTCAGAATCTTCTTGATTTCTTGGACAAAGCTGAGAAGAAATTTGTTAAAATGGGACCTTTAGGTACTGATATCGATGCTGTCAAAAGGCAAATCGATCAACTAAATAATTTCAAAGCAGAAGTTGATCCACATATGGTTAAAGTTGAAGCATTAAATAGGTCAGTACTATTTCTATTGATCAATATCAAAATGGTGTTGAGAATTTTTTTTAATCTTTAATTTAGTACCAATTAACTAACTTGTTATTTATTTTTCTATATCTTTACTGTTCGTTTTGGACTACAGGAGTCTGATCAGGCAAGAACACTTAGTATTTCTGTTCGAAAAAAAAAACGCAAGCTATTGTGTTAATGCTGTGTGTTTCGTTATTAGCTTTACCCTTTTGTTATTACCATATTTTTTGCTTTTTATACGTCTGTAATTTTAGAAATTTTTTTTTTTCAAATACCAAATCCGCTCCTTTTCTTTTTTCTGTGTTGCCATTCATGTCCGTTAAAATTCAGCTTCTGGCCCTGCTTATTTGTTTTTAGACACCGAAATTATACAATAAAAACTGATTATGATTGATTTCAAATGTAGGCAAGCACAAGAATTAACTGAGAAAACATCAGCCGATCAAGCTGCTGCAATTAAAGAGCCATTATCAGCTGTTAATAAACGTTGGGATGATCTATTAAGAGGTATAGTCGAACGTCAACGACAATTGGAAAATGCTCTATTACGTCTTGGACAATTCCAACATGCTCTAAATGAATTATTAGTATGGATTGGTAAAACTGATAAAACATTGGATGAATTGAAACCAGTAGCTGGTGATCCACAAATACTTGAAGTTGAATTAGCTAAATTGAAAGTTTTAGTTAATGATATTCAAGCACATCAAACTAGTGTTGATACATTAAATGATGCTGGTCGACAAATTATCGAAAGTGGTGAAGGTAGTTGATATTGATATTTTTTTTTTACAAATTTAATTATCTAATAATATTTAATTAATTCAAGGATCAGATGAGGCATCAATCACTCAAGAAAAATTAAATACTTTAAATACCCAATGGCGAGCTTTAATGCGTAAAGCTGCTGATCGTCAACGTGAATTAGAAGTTGCTTTAAATGAAGCACAACGATTCAATGCCGAAATTCAAGATCTTCTAGCTTGGTTAACTGATGTTGATGGTATAATAACAGCTAGTAAACCAGTTGGTGGTTTACCAGAAACAGCTAGTGAACAATTAGAACGTTTTATGGAAATTTATAATGAAATTGAAGATAATCGTCCAAAAGTTGAAACTGTTCTAGCACAAGGTCAAGAATATTTACGTAAAGGCTCAAATACAGCATCGAATTTACAAAATAATCTACGTACATTGAAACAACGTTGGGATAGTGTTACATCACGTGCTAATGATAAGAAGATCAAATTGGAAATTGCATTAAAAGAAGCTACAGAATTCCATGAAGCTTTACAATCATTCGTTGATTGGTTAACAAATGCTGAAAAGATTCTATCAAATTTGAAACCGGTATCACGTGTTTTAGAAACAATACAAGCACAAATTGAAGAACATAAAAACTTCCAACGTGATGTTAGTGCCCATCGAGAGATTATGTTGAATTTAGATAAAAAAGGAACACATTTGAAATATTTCAGTCAAAAACAAGATGTTATATTGATTAAGAATTTATTAATAAGTGTACAACATCGTTGGGAACGTGTCACATCGAAATCAGCCGAACGTACAAGAGCTTTAGATTTAGGTTATAAAGAAGCTAAAGAATTCCATGATGCTTGGTGTGGTTTGATGACATGGTTGGATGAGACAGAAAAAGCGATAGATAATCTAGCAGCTGAATCAGTTGGTAATAATCCTGAAGCTATCAAACAACGTTTATCTAAACATCAAGAATTCCAGAGGGCTTTATCAGCAAAACAAGGCACTTATGATAATACAATGAAATCTGGTAAATTATTGAAAGATAAAGCACCGAAAACTGATGAAGTTGTATTGAAACAAATGTTAATCGATTTGAAAAATAAATGGACTTTAGTATGTAATAAGAGTGTGGATCGTCAACGTAAACTAGAAGAAGCTCTACTTTATTCCGGCCAATTCAAAGATGCTATTCTAGCATTATTAGAATGGTTGAAAAAAGTTGAAAAAGAATTATCAATTGATAGTCCAGTACATGGTGATTTAGATACAGTTAATCATCTAGTCGATCAACATCGACAATTCGAAAAAGAATTAGAACGTCGTAATGATCAAATGGAATCAGTGATACGTACTGGTACTGAATTGGAACGTAAAGCTAATAAAACGGATGCTCAACAAATCCGTGATCAATTAAATGAATTGAATGATTTATGGAATAATGTAACGAAATTAACAAATATCCGTTCAGATCGTTTAGAAGAAGCATTACGTGAAGCTGAACAATTACATAAATCTGTACATATGTTATTAGATTGGTTATCTGATGCTGAAATGAAATTACGTTTTGTTGGTAATACACCAGAAGATGAAGCTGCCGCCTATGAACAATTACAAGCTTTAGATAAATTCCGTGCTGAATTGAAAGAGAAAGAACGTGAGAAAGATCAAACATTAGATTTAGCACATCGTGTATTAGCAAAAGCCCATCCAGATAGTATAAGTGTTATTAAAAATTGGATTAAAGTTATACAAAGTAGATGGGATGAAGTGTCACAATGGGCATTACAACGCCATCAAAAATTATCAAATCATATGCAATCGTTACGTGATTTAGATGAAACATTAGAAGAATTAATACAGTGGTTGATTGGTCTTGAAAATACATTGATCGCATTGAAACGTGAAGAATTACCAATGGATATACCAGCTACTGAACAATTAATTGCTGATCATAAAGAATTTATGGAGAATACACAGAAACGACAAAGTGAAGTTGATCGTGTTTGTAAAGCTAAACAAATTAAACCTAGCGGCATAAAAGAACCGAAGAAATTTGGCAAAGGCAAAGGACCAATGTAAGTATTATTTAAAATTCTCAAAACATCACATAAATGAATGTTGTAGAATTGTTCATTTTGTATTGTCCTTTGTTTTATGTTGCATGTTAATTAATGTTTGCTTTATATGTATTCGTTATGTTTTTTTTGTGTTTTTTCTGTATCGATTAGTCGTGGATCACAGCATGATATTCATGAAACTTCACAAGATAATTATGGCTCGCTTGGTCGTAAACAAAGGTATGTTCTTTTCATTCATTTATCATAATTCGTTGTTGTTTTTGTGTGTATTGTTTGTTCGGCTTTATCAAATTTGTTGTGTTTTTCCAATCTAATTACAGTTTCAAAGGATCGAGAGATTTATTATCGCACCGTGGAAGGTTAGACATCATTGCAATCTATACAAATAATAACTTGTAGTTATCCTCAAACTAATCAAAACCCTATCAAGACGACCGATTGTTCATATGTAAATGCACTGTCGCATCTCTAATTTTTATTGAATTCACTCAATTCGAATACAGATGGGATATTCTATTTTTGAGCAACTCTTTTTAAGCTTAAAGTCGAATATCCCATCTCTATTGTAGTTTTGATAATTATGAGATGAGCAATCGATTCTTCATTGTAAATGATGCTTGTTGTGTTAACTAATAGGGTGCAATTGTTAATTAATTTTTTTTTTATCCAATTTTTGATTAATTTCTGGTGTTTTTATTTTTTCTAATTTAGAAATTGAACAATTTTTGTTTTTTAATAATTTGTTTGGTTTCTAGTTTTGTTTTTTTAGTTATAAAAATTAGTTTAAATGTGTGTTTTGCATGTGCTTTGTCAACAGCCGTTCCAGTCCTGGTCGGGATATTACTCCGGACCCACAATTACCTCATATTGGGCCAAGATTCCCATCTGGCAGGTACACATAATCATTCATTGTCTCCCCCATTTTTTGTTATTTTTGTTCTCCAAGAAATTTTTTCGATGAAAATTATTAACATTCACAATTCCATCTCATTTATTTCACGTTTTGTACTAAAAAAAAACTGTAAATTATATAAATTTCTACAACTGGAAAAGTAGAGATAACGATTTTTTTTTTAAATTTTTGTTAGCGAGCCGGAATTCAGATCGCCACGCGTTAGATTCTTGTACGATAAATGGCGACATGTATGGATGTTATCATGGGAACGTCAACGTGAATTATACGATCATTTGGCTTATTTGAAAGAAAAAGAGAAAGCCGACAATTTCTCATGGGATGATTGGAGGAAACGTTTCTTGAAATTTATGAATTATAAAAAATCACGATTAACCGATCTATTCCGTAAAATGGATAAAGATAATAATGAATTAATACCAAGAGAGGATTTCATCGATGGTATCATCAAAACTAGTGAGTGTCTGAATTTCAAAGAAATTTTGCAATAATAATAATTATTTAATTGATTTACTTATAGAATTCGACACATCCCGTTTGGAGATGAAACATGTTGCTGATATGTTCGATCTTGATAATCGTGGATTAATTGATTGGAAGAAATTTATAGCAGCTTTACGTCCAGATTGGGAAGATAAGCCAGTTGATACCGATGCACAAAAAATACATGATGAAGTTAAACGTTTAGTAATGTTGTGTACTTGCCGGCAAAAATTCAGAGTTTTCCAAGTTGGCGAAGGCAAATATAGGGTATGAATACATATATTTAATAATTATATTCAAAATTAACAAGAATTTTTGTTTAATTATAGTTTGGCGAAAGCCAGAAATTGCGCCTGGTCCGTATCCTTCGCAGTACTGTTATGGTGCGCGTTGGAGGCGGTTGGGTTGCTTTAGATGAATTCTTATTGAAGAACGATCCATGCCGTGGTAAGAAATCAATTTATTTATATTTTCATCTCAAAAACAAATCACTGGAAATAATTTTTCTTATAATCTAGAATAATAAATAAAAATTGTTTCCTAATAAATTACACAACAACAAAACAAACCGGAGTCATTAATATAAACTGACAAATTTTGCTTTGACCCTTATTTCTAATCGTTTTATTCTTAATTAATGAAAAAATATAACAAAATAAAACCATAACTGTGTCTCCTGAGAACTGAATTGAATTTATTAAATTCTAAAAAAAATGCTTTATTTATTTATTTTTCTCATCATCATCATCATCGAATATCGTTGATTTATAAAAATTTAATCAATTACTCATAATATTTGTGCTTACCATTTTTGAGCTTTAATTGTTTACTAATCGATTTATTTTTTTTTTGTGTTACCCTTTAATTCCTCAATAATGTTCTTTTAATAACAAATCATCCTATTATGATTTATTTTTATTGTCGTATAAAAATTTGTTGCGCTTCTTTTATCGTAATTTTTATCATCATCAAATCATTTATCAAAAAATAAAGTTACATTAGTTTTACCGTTGCCTGATCCTGATATACCCGATCAGCACGAGCCTTGGTGCCCCTTTGGTAAGGAGAATTTGCATGGAATTGACAAAAAAAAAAAAAGATAGTATTTGGTTTTGGTTTATTTTCTCTATAATTTAATTTGATTGCATGTTGTTATTATTATTATTAACAATTTACATGTACACAATTTTTTTTACTTATTATTTAGTTTTGTATTTAGTTTTTTTTTAGTGTTGTTTTGTCTGATTAGATTAGGTTTTTAATTTTCAATTGTTTTAACAAATTGTAGTCAAATAGATTATCAGGCAAGGCATCAATCACTGTAAATTATGCACAAGTTAATGAAATTGCATTTTTTTTTTTCAACTATCAAAAATTGCAATTTGCTCAACTTGCTGCATGCCTTACGATATTATTTTTGCTTATTTTATTTTTGTTTTTTTCTCCTCGTCCTTATTTCCATTTCCGTTTTTCGTTATTCATCGAAATAATCCTGAATTATTCTTTTTTTTTTTTTTTGTTAATTGAATATCCGTCCTTATTTTTGATCCTTTGCATATTGCCCTTTTTCACACACAAATATTAGCTAAAGGACGCACGAACATAGAACTGCGTGAACAGTTCATCCTAGCTGACGGCGTATCGCAGACTATGACCGCGTTCAAGCCGAAAACATCGGCCTCCAGTCCTGCCTCTGGTTCCTCTGCATCATCACTCCGCACTCCTCAAGGGCCAATCACAAAGGTATTGCACGTCATTAAAAAAAAAACATGAATATTTAAAAAAAAAAACAATAGTAAAGAATGCACTCGATATGGTAGTACCATTTTGCAGTATCAAATTGAATTTGATGCTTATCAAAATCTGGTTGGTGTGCATCTTACGGTTATTTTTGTATTTTGTAATGCAACTAGGTTTTGGTACATGCTTTTTGTGTATTGTGCACAGTAAGTACTTGCATGTTTCACTATTAGTAACGGCACCAAGGAATTAAAAAAATAAAAATCCCTCTCCAAAAAAAATCGAAAGGTAAGCAATTTTTTTCAGATATCCCAGGAGATTTTTCTCTACTCGAATCACAGAAACAAGGGCCACAAGCATAAAATCAATTGTACATCATATACATTATCATAAAATCATAAATTATTATTTTATTTATTCAAATTGGCACTAGTGTTGCTTATAAATTTCCTTTTTATTATCGTATTGTGTGTGTGTGTGTAAAGCACTAAACAATTGGCACGTTTTAGTCTTAAATTTAGAAATTTTTAGTTTAAAAATTATAATAAAAAAATTATTCCTTTTCAAAACAAAAGAAAAAAACTATAGACACATCGCTCACCACTCTATATTTGATATAAATTTTTTATGGTTTATTATTATTCTTCTAATTTTATGCTATGAAATGTTCGCATGTTTGCTGCTGTTTAATTTAGCTCACGAACATTTGGCGGAATTGATGCCGATCTT
Source organism: Zonitis immaculata (assembly GCA_037414775.1). Classification (NCBI taxonomy): domain Eukaryota; kingdom Metazoa; phylum Arthropoda; class Insecta; order Coleoptera; family Meloidae; genus Zonitis; species Zonitis immaculata. The sequence goes on from JAZBGX010000054.1 coordinate 36,712, forward strand.
CGAACAACTACGAGCAAAAGGAGAAATTGGAAATGCATATCCTTTGCATGTCGGCTCTACTGCAGGTCCCACTTTACACTGGGCTCACGCCAATCCCAACACTTGTCACTGGGTAATAAAAATAATTACACATCATTTTATCGAATGGAACAAAAAAAAAAAAATGATAAATCCACTTGTATTTTGTTTTTATTTTTGTTGTTTATATTTGGATAACAAAAATTTTGCATGTTTAGGGCATGATAACAGTGTGTGCATTGATTTTTCTTCTCTATTATTATTTATTTTGCAACATCACCACCAAAATTTGGCTAGAATAATTTCCTCAATTAGTTAAATTTAAAAAAAAAAAGAATTCAGTTATTATAAATTATTGTTCTGATTGGTTGGTGCAGTTGCTGTTATCGGGCCTGAAAAGGACCATCATAAATTATTGTATCTCTCCCAGGTACCAATGGTAGGTATCACTCAGGTAAGACCTAAAACTAATGAAAATATTTAAAAAAAATAAATTAAATAAACAAAAAGAGAGTCAAAAAATTCAATAAAAATATCTTTTATTGAAGATCTTTGTGACACCTTCTGATGAGGTAAGAATGGGAACTGTGAGTAATGAAGCTTTGGTTTTGATTTCTAGAATTTATTTTGTGATTTTGCAAGAAGGATTTTCATTTTTATCGCACTGTCACATTTTTGTTATAAAATTATCATCACGGAATTACTGAAGATCCTAATTAGCAAAATCAATTCAGAAAATCAATAAAAACAAATGTAATTAATTAATATATATATTTTTTAATTTCTTTAGGTTAGAGAACGTTCAGCTCGATCAGTACCAATGGGCAGTTTACCACGTACATCAAAATCATCATTATCAGCTGGTACGCCTGATTCATTATCAGATAATGAAAGTGCTAGTTTCCGTACACCAAAACGACCATCAACTTATCGTTCAACATTAACACCAGGTGGATCACGTTCAAATTCACGACCAGCATCTAGAACTGGTAGCCGACCAGGTAGTAAACCACCATCTAGACATGGATCCAATCTTTCTTTAGATAGTACCGGTAATATTATTATCAATTATTGTTTTGTGTTTTTTTTTTAAATTATTTTTTATGTAAAGATGATGGTACTCCTTCGAGAATTCCAAGAAGAACTCCAGTTTCTGGCCGTAGCACCACCACAACAACAACAACAACAACCAGACGAACATATAATGGTACATCTGGATCTAGAACACCAAGTGGATTGATTTCACCTGCTAGTCCAGCTGGAAGGTTCGTATTCAATTCTAACTAAAATAAATTTATTAAAAATCATATTATTTAATGAAAAATTCACAAAATTAAAAGAAATTCTATTACTTATAATTGAAAATATAAAAAAATTCATAATTGGAAATTAACAACAGCATATGAAAATTTTACTAATATTGGCATGTTCTAACATTTGGTATAGATCTACGGGAATGTCCAGAGCATCAAGTATACCAACCTTAACGTCATTTAATACCCCAAGGTAAAATTCTAATTGGCTTTTTAAATAAAAAAATTAAATTATCATACAAAAATTATCGAATTATATAGTAGGGGGTTCTATGGTGACTTATTACAGGGTTAGCCAACATTAACAAAAGTTAATTAATCTAGTAAACAGTTATTGAAAGTTTTGGCATTTTTTTATTTCACATTGCAGAACTACACGTGTGCAATCTTTCAGACTTAAATCAAGGGACACATGTCCTGCCGATTAAGGTACCGTTATATTTATAGAAAAACAAAATTAATTACGGGGTAATAATTATTAATTGAAAAGTAAAGAGTTGGCAACCTAATTGTTTAAAATAGAAAGAAATTAATATAGAATTTCCTAATATAATTATTTTGTTGGTATGGTCACTCAGGTCTCGCATACCTATTTACAAATGGAGTGGTGATACTGATCCTGAATCACCTTCAACTTCAAGTTCTTGCTCTATGTCTTTCTCTTCCGGGTAAATTTTGTGTGTTTTTCTTTGTTTGTTTCGTTTGATAATTAACTTTCAATAATTCTAAATTTCAACTAACAATTTTCCTGTTTGTATTTGTTTATCTCTAATTGCTATCTTATGATAAAGAACGAAATCTTCAGCAAGTAGATCGAGCAAATCGAAAATACCTATTCTAAATAGGTAAAGAAAATTTATTTTCTTTTTGTCTAATTAATGCATGTTGTTGTTTGAAATGCATGTGTGCAGTTTTGTATTATTTGAATTGCATTAAAATAATAATAATAATAATAATAATAACTAACTGGCATGTTAATTAAACTGTTAATTAGGAGTGCAATCAAGCCACGACAAGTGACAATTGGTAATGCTCCAACTTTACGGACCGCCTCTAGGTAATTGTCGAATAACTTTTAGCTTATTGAAATAAAGAAATAATCTCATTGAAAATTTGTCGATTCAATTATTCAATATTTTATTATCTAGAACTAGAACACCATCTGGTTCGAATACACCCGTTCAACCTGGCCAACAAACAGCCGTATCAAAATTATTGAAAAAAACACCAGGTCATTCGGATACGACACCAACAACTGGACAACGTAGAACAACAACAAAAGAACGGGAACCTTTTAGGCTTTAGTTATATTACTATCATTTTATTTTAATTTACAAAAAAAAAACAAACATTAACTTATTCCAAAACTCACATTGACTGACCTGTAGGTTTATTATTATAATTATTATCTATATAAAGCTTTGTTTAAATAAATTAAAAAAATATATATTGTTCATATTTTTATATTTAATAATGGAAAATTGACAATATTAGAAAATCGCCAGTTCTTTTATTGTCAATTTTGTAAACTTTAATTGTTATAATGTTTGAAAGAAAAAAAATCAGCAATCGAGTTACTCTTGAAAAACCCTTAAGAATTATTTTATTTATTTTGTTTGTGTCCAAAATTTAAAAACAAAAACTACGTACAATACGTAATTGTTTTCTTTAATATTATTATTAATATTTTGTAAATTGTTGATTAGTTGCCATATTTGTTTTCTAAATAGAATTGTGATTATTGATTTTTTTGGATATCTGTTTAATTTTGCAATTGGCATTGAAAGAAAAGAAAAGGGACCATTTATTTTTAATTCGAACAATTATCATTTACTAATTTTTACAATCTAACTTATTATGCTTCTTATAATGATGTATTAATTTTTTCTTTCCTGGATAAATTGATAGTTCAAGTGTGATTAATTACCAATTTGTTTCATGTAAATTCGGCCAATTCTTTATAAATCGCCAGTAATATAAAAAATTGGTTCAAGTCAATTTATTATTATTATTTAAAGTAATAATTTAAGTCTTTGCTTTTTTGTATTATTATTTAACTATTATACTTACTTGTTATTTAATAAACTAAATTTTATTAATATAATTTTTATTTCAACAATATCTCCATCTTTATTAAACAAAATCAAGTGTTATTATTATTTATTCGTTTGATGTTCGATTGAATTGAAATTATTCAATGGTATAATTTCACTTCTTGTACGACAACTATGATTTGTTCGATAACGATAAATGAATGTTCCATTTAAATTATTACGTGTATTAATGTCGGATGGTTCATTGATTCGGCATTTGTTGATTGATGCATGAAATTCACGTTTGAATTTCCCTGGAACAAAAACAAGAAAAAGAAAAACTTGTCTCCAGACAGGAATTTTATTCACATTCGAAATTTTACATTAATTTTTACAACTGTTATTAATTATAAGGAGAACATCGATTTTTTACAATTTTCAGCGTTATTATTTCCCCATTATTTCAATATAATCAACAAAAACAAAAAGGATGATCACAAGTTTAGCCAGTGTTGTTTTTCAATATGGGAAAATCCACTGGAGACTGAATTAAATGATTAGAACCTCTTTAAGGCTTGTTAGTCCGTTTATTATCTATTATCAAAGATCCAGCATTGTAGTTTTGGTGCTTTTGCGGCTATTTTTCGATTCGAAATCATTAAACATATTAATACGACGATGTATATTATCCATTTCAGTTCTAGATTGTGAACTTGATACCGTATCATAATTTTTATGATAATGTACTGTACTGAATTGATGATTATTAGTGGTATGTGTTTCATGATGTAGATGGTATTGGTGTGGCCAACAATGTTCAAAAGCTCGATGGAATTCTTTACGGAATTTCCCTATTTCCAACAACAATAATACGTAAATATTAGACAAACGTGTCTTTGAATTCTATTAAATTTAATTATTGGTGTTTTTTTTTTTAATTTAATACCGTAAATTGAAACAGCTAATCGACGTCTTATAACCTTAACTAGCAATACTCAATATTATGTTACAATCACACTCTACGAGCCTTGAAAATACGAGAAATCTTACATTCGAAATAGAAGCTCGTTATAATTAGATTCAACCACAGGAAAACTTTCCGTTTAGCCCATATGTCGGACAAATAGTTACAGCGATAATTTTTCCTCTAGGAATACTCGAGATATGGGATATGAAATTCAGCACGTAAAATTATGTGTCAGGGAGCTTGTGCTGCTAGCGGAAGTACAAAAAGTTGGAATTAGCCTTCTAACACTTCAAATGCTAAAAGAGGGTGGTCACCGTATAATTTCTATAATCGTAAGGGGTGCTGAGCCCTATATTCCAACAGCAGTTAAAGAAACGACATACAAAGAAAAAAAATAATGTGGACCATTTTCTTCAGAAGCACAAGACTTACGAAAGCCATCAAAATTTAGGGGCTAAGGACTGTTACAGCTGCTTGGTATAAACAACATTGTCTACCTACAATCCTTCAAAACCTTAACCTTAGAGGTTTAAGGCCAAAGCGGTAACCATTTTATTCAGAGAAAGATATTGATGATACTGTACACGAGTATTTTGACTTATTTCAAAAAATTAATGACTTGGGGCTTTCCGCTTGAGGGAAGTTTGCCTTCGAAAATACATTGATGATGGAAGAGAATATTTTGAACGTTAATAAAGTTTTATACTGCTATTTTTAATAATTTCTTTGTATCTCGAAGTGGTCCTTGGCATCTACGAGGAAACGAAAAATATCTCTCCTAGGGAAGTGTCTGTCCAAGAGAGGCTTCCCTAGAATTTTCAGAAATTTTGTGTGTTTTACTTATTTTATATAAAAAAGTATTGTATCAGCATCCTTTTGTAATAGGAACCACCAACGTGCATTTCATTTCATCGAATTTACTCATGAAAGCTTTGAGGAATGGGAAAGTATCCGGTTTTGATTTATATAACAAATTGAAACAATTTATCGTAAAATTCAATTATTAATTCTCTTAATTATTTCAAAAAAAAAAATAACCAGATATATTTAGCATCTCTAATTAAAAATTTGCCTTGAAAATATAATGAGAAAACTTTTTTCAATTGAAAAACAAAGGATGCGTAGCTGATAACTCTAGAATTATTATGCACGTCAATCCTTGAAAATATAAGTATTGATTAAAAATTTGTGGTACCGACCCTTTTTTATATCAGAATTAATGAAGCCATTTCAATTATTGTTGTTTCTTTCTTTTTTGAAAAGTTCAACTTGCATTGAAGTTAAGAAAAATAAACCGTTAACTTGAAACTTTCGCTGGCCAATGAAATTTTGTTTCCAAATATCATAAAGATCCTAAAGGAACAATTAATAATTGAAAAAGACCAATTTTTCCAAATACCTTGATAATAAAATACCTTCAAATACTATACAGGAGTAATTTACCAATTAAGCACACTAATCATATTGCTCGACAAGTATTCAGATTGAAATGATGTTACCACTTAGTGTCTGATATAATCCGGAAATTAATCAGAGTCTATCTCTATATTATGGATCGAACTTTTCGATAACGACATATAATTTATCACAAATTATATCAATCTTACACTTCCAATAAACAACCAGAAATCTCGACTTGATGTCATTCATGATAATACAACATTCCGAGAAGTATCTATTTTAATATTCAGTTATCAGGTATCTCATCTTCTTATTTACAGAAGGTTTCGAATTTACCGTAAATATTAAGCTTTCAAAATCAATAATAAAAATAGTAGGAAAAACAAACATAATCTCTCTTATAAGAGTAACTTTCAATTAGTTGTTTATTCTATGTAATCCCGAGCAGTATCTTCGCTCCATAAATAATTCGATGGAACAAAAATAGATGATTGCAAGTTACCATTGATATACATACAAATAAAAAGTACAATAAAAGT
>JAZBGX010000054.1:43070-56278 GCA_037414775.1 Zonitis immaculata
CCCACATGTACTATAAATTTTTGAATTTTATTCTTGGGATTGTATCTTGGACATCGGACGTGATTTAATGGTAGCATATATGCTACTATAGTTTTTTTTATTCGAGACTGAATATATTCTGTCTTAAAAAGAAAAAACCAATAGAAGGACTTTTTGGAATCAACTTTCTTATTTATTGTTTCACTGCATTCGATCGAGCTTAGAAAAATAGAGCCATCTGTTAGAAATTAATTTAGATTCTCTAAGTATGAAGTTCTCAATTTCACACTACATTTTATACATTTTTATATTGAGAATTGTTTTCTCTCACCAAGAGCTTAGATCTAACTGATACTCCCAAAATTAAAAAAAAGTACAAAAACAAAGAGCAAAATCAAAGAATTCGGTCACATAAGAAGCATATAGAAAATATTCTCGATTAAAAAAAAAAACATAGAACTGGAAAATCTCTCTCCTTCTCTCTTTTCAAGGATTAAGCAAAAAGTTACAATTAGTTTTCTGTGAGGTCTATAATGAGAACGATTTTTTTTATCAATTCCAACAAAATCGAACGGGATTATTACATTCAATAGCAAATTCCACTTAATATACCATCATACTCTAATTAAATTATACAAATAGCAACTAATACTGTGGAATACGACTGTCTGATAACTTCCACTACTTCAATGGAGAGTTTTGTAATTGTTTTCAATTGATTAAAGGATCATAAAGGAAGAACTTGAATCGATAATTGTTAAATTGAATTTTAAAACAAACAAAAAATTATTTCAGAACTCCAGAACTCCGGTAGTTTTTTCCCCATTGTTTATTATTTTAGATTTAATAAAAGAAAAACAATAAAATTTTGAAAAACTTACCGCTCATAAAATTGTAGATGATTGGATTTACGGCACTGTTAGCGTAGCACAACCAATGGGAGATTAAGGAAAATGCCCGACTACCATCACTGTTCTTCAAACCAACCGTTCTATAATTGGAAAAAAAAATTAATTACATATATAGTTGACGAGAAAAAATAACTATTTTAGAAATAAATGTTTGTTTGACGGTTTAATTAAAATTGTCCCATCTATTTTTTTTTTTTTGGATTTTATATTTTGGATATGGTATAGTTTCACAACAACAACAACAACACCAAATGATAACGAAATGAGCTGTGAAAAAAATCGGATGTGTTTCCATCACACCGCAAGTCTATTTAACATTTTTTTTCTCTACATACGTTAATTAATAGCTAAAATTTATATTCATGACGTATGTTAGGAGGTACAACGGACAAAACAGACATTAGAAAATCAGATAATCCGATGAGAATATTCGTAAATTTGTTTTCAAAACTATAAATGAAAGTCAAATAATTTGTACATTAGAAAAAGATATATGGAGCGAGACTTATATATTTTCGTCTCTTGCAATACAATAACTCTGTCGTTCAATTCGTAACTTGAACGATTGCTCTCTGTTCAACTAATAACCAAGTAGATCCATCTACAAATAACTAATGCGATTATTTCGAGTTTATTATACCTATGTATGTATATTGTATATTGTATATGTAATCAAAACCTTATGAATATTAACTTGACTGTTACTTGTAAATTTCAATGCAAACTAAATAAAGATTAACACAATTATAGCTATGTTAGAGTTAAATCAAAGTTAAACTAATTACCGTTCAATGCATAAATAAATTGTTTCTTTGATATAAATGTAAATCAGTTGACATTTACACAATTTACGGGAATTTTGATCTCAAATCAAATCATAATATATTGTATATGGAGGAATTTAAATTGTATTATTTTAATCCTAATCCAAACTCAATTGAATTTAGCATAGAATTGATTGGAAATATTTCGAATTATATTATTTCTACCTATAATATTATAAATAATATAGATGTAGCGGAAAGTTCTTCGTTTCTATAAAGATTAATCTTACTTGTCAACGCTTTTATTTTAAAGTTTTTTTTTTATGTTCAATTTTAACATTGGTGGAAGTTTTGTTTCTATAAGAAACTTCCAAAATATTTTCGAAAGGGTATTATTAGAAAAAAATAAATGAATGAATGTGATTCAAATCAAAACTTGAACATCATCACAAACTTTATGAATGATGAGAATCCAAGTTTTTAGAGAAGAATTCTAGAAATTGTTGGGAAAGAACATATTGTCAATTTAATAATCAAAACATTACTTTAAGCCTCCCATAGATAAATGTTCTGGAGTTATTCCAACTGGAATCTAAAAAATTCCAATAATCCTCATATGACAGAAATGCTTTATGATAAGAAATAAAAATAATAGATTTACTACTATTATTTTTTTTATATGTTATAAAGAGATCAAGTAGAAGAATCCATCCATCCTAATAAAATGAATCAGAAATCATTACTAATTCTCTTTGCCTTTTCCACGTAAAATTCACTGTCGAAAAATACAAAAAGTGGAGAAACCTTCAAATGGATTCAAGTAATTCCCAATAAAAAAAATCGCCTCTACTATAAAGCGATATTTAAGACCAAAAAATAAAAAATTAAAAAATCCCATTTTAATTCAGATAGAAATGCATTAAAAATAAATTAGTTTGATAATGAAGCTCAATTTACCCTGACATTGAATTAAAGCTTGCATGAATTAATTTTCCTGTAACTGAATTTTTACTATCAATGATAACAAAATGAATAAATTATTATTATCCAAGTGAAAAGTTATGAGGATAATAATAATAATAATTGAATTGGAAAACTTTCTATTGAAATTTATTGATTTGGAAATTTAAATAAACAAATCATCGACGAGATTTTAATCAGAAAATACATTTAATTTTGAATTATTGGTAACTATAAAGAGAAAAATTGTATGGTACCTCAATCACTATATTGATCAAGTTTGATCACAGATGGCCGAAATTTACTTTTAGTGCTAGGAAAACACCTTATACTATACATAGGCCCTGTCAACAGACGAAAGGGTTAAGCGTTCCCTTGAGATCAAAACTATAGTGAGATATGGTGGATGCGCCGGGCGAGCTATGTTATATTGAACTTCTAATTGCAATAAATTCTAACATCCACCGGCAATAAGTGTCCGGTATTTCGAAATTTACATGGATGAGTTCTCTTATCCACCGGAAAATTTCCGGTATTTAAAAAAACTCCTGAAGTATAATTGTGAATTGATACTCAAGATTCATAAATTCATAGAAATTTATCTGTTGATGTCTTTTATTATATGTCGAAGTAGTGGGTCCTTCCCTGATTCTATTCGTACAATTTTCATTGCTTTATTTTCAGCAAACATACTTTCCTTCTCATTACCTTCAATAATTGAATGCGGTGTTTTTTTTTTAAAAAAAAATATTAATCTTCATCCCTTACTGTTCTTCAAGAGTCCTCGAAATTTTATTAAATATTATGGCAGTTAGAGCCGCAAAAATGTAATAAGTTCCCGAGAAACTTTTCCATGGATGTAGTTGATCATATCAGTTAGATTCATTCAAGAGTCAGCCACGTAGAAAGTTTACCGTAATATGGACGAATAGACACAGTGATTTCGTGAATATTCTATTTACAATTAGATTAAAATTAAATATAAAATTACTCCTACCGATATAATAATAAACAATTGAAATATACAACAGTATATAAAAATAAATCGAAAATATCAACTCTTTTTGTATGAAAAACAAACAAATAATTTAATACAAAGTCGTTTGAATTGGATTTTAAATAACATTTGATTTTATTTTTGGTTAATTTTATTGATTTGAGTATTGTTTAATTTGGAATTTATATTAATCATTTGGGACAATTTCGAGTAATCCGTCAAATACAAACATTTATTCGTTCCAATAATATTTCCAATAAATATGAATAGAATCTATTTCGATGTCAATTATAATTAAAATTCTAGTAAAAATTGTGAGTTTATATAATTTTTTTAGTAATATTCATCAAACTTACCTCAAGAATGCTAATAAATAAACCGGAAAATAGCAAATAGCAAACATGACGACAACAGCTACTAGCATTTTTGCAGCTTTCCGTCTCGATCGCAATTGTCCTTCAGTGCTGGCATTCATGTTCATAGCAAAAGTGTTGACTTGACGATTTCCACTAATATCTATACATAACATACAAGATATAAATTAGTGATTTATAAAAATATAAGGAATCTATGATTTATATCGAAGGCGATATAAATCAAGAAATCAGTTAGATATAATAATTGACAACACAGATGCTTCTTTCGTGAACTGACGAAATTACATCGCATCCCAAAATGTTGACAATTTTGCCAATATTTCAGTAATTTAATGCTATTATCAATAAAAATCAAAAAATTATTGAAGCGCAAATTTTTTGTATCAGTAAATGTGAAGAGAAATACCATACGGTGTTCAATTAATTATGGAACAAGTATATATAAGAAAAAAGAACTGAGAATAAATAGGGAAGCTATTGGTATAGTCAGTATTAGGTTTTGGCAGTTAAATATGGGGAATTAATGAAAATCTTGCAAGAGGTAGTTGAAATCAAGTACTAGGGTTTCACAAATGCAAAATGTTACCAAAAGAGAAATTCTAAATCGAAACTGTAATAAAAAATCATGATAATCACTAGGTTGAGAAACTGTTGCAGTGGATACCAACAGGAGGGATGGAACGAAGAATATCATAGAATGAGGATATTAAGAGAATTGCATGGGAAGGAGATTTGGGCAGGCAACATTCAATTGCGATATATAATAGATAACGTAACTTTATTTGATCATATGACTAAGGAGCTAAGAGGTCAAAATAATGATAATTGTATTCGGTGTTGTAAGTTTGTAATTAATTTTTTCCAAATGTAGGATTCTTCTAGTAAAGATTAGACTTATATTATTGGATTTAACATAACAACTACTTCTATTACAACTCCATATTTTGAGAGCTTATATAAGCCATTGTACGATAGAAAAATAATTGGAATGTTTGTCTGGAGAAAACGACATCTCAATAAACAAATATTTATAAACTGATCAAACCACCTGTTGCTGCAAAATACAATCCAAAACACAACCAAATAACCATCTTACGGCCCCGTTGAGTTGATTATTTGTTTTTCAGTCCCGCTCTTCCCTACTGTAATATCAAAATGAAATATACATTTCTATTCAGAAATACAAAAATTATAGAATTTAGATTGTATTATAAATGAATAATTGATTATCTTATATGAGAAAAAATATTTACTCCAGAAATGATTGTAATGCTGAATTTATTTAGTTTGAGCTATAAATCAAGGTTGAATTGAATTTCGTTATTACATATTTGGAAATGAATCCAATCAAATTATTCCAACACTCTTGTATTTATTTCAATCTACTCCCCACCTCCCACAAAAGAGTTGCCGATAGAGTCAATTTTTATTATCAAAGAAGAAACGCTATAAAAAAGGTGTTTCTTGCGATTGGTTCCAGTCGTAACGAATTACCTATCAAAAGGTTAATATAATAAAACAAAATTTGTTACATTCCTAGAGGCAATAATCATCAAAGACTTGAGAAAGACCGCCTATTTCACATCAACCTATTTTATTTGTTCTCAACTTTAGCTCAAACGAAATTGAGTTGCTATATCACTTGAAGACAAAACTAAGGTAATAGAATGTCTACTATCTTTATCTAACTTGAATATTTAACAGTACACAATATGGAATTTGACTGTAGCAAAACAGAAAACAATCAATATTCGATAGAATTAACACGCGTCACATTCAATTATGATAGGATTTGTGATCAGTTTATTTTCGATAATAATAACGAGTATTCTATGAATTTAGAAGGAAATGACAAAATTGAGAGGTGAATTTGATTTAACATAAATATGATAGTTCGAAGACGATTTTGATAAGAATAAAACTCACTTATATTTCGATAAAGTTCACATCAAAATCTACGTTATATTGAATGTTGACTCCGATTATATTCTTTATTGTATTTTAACGATTTTTCTTGTACGTAGATATTCCGAGCAATTCACAAGAAAATTCTGTATTCGGACGAATCAAAATTGTAATTGAAATCCGATATTCGATAAGTAGAGAGTATTGCAATTTCCAACTATCATTATAGAAAGTATTGAATAATATTTTTGATTCAAGATTCTTTCTAATAATGTCTTGAGATCATTGAAACTGGAAAAATCAACGGAATTTTCTTACATCGAAACAAATTTATTGATTAATCTATTTCTATCAACGAATAGTTTTAGAAAATTCCCAATCACTCTAATACCATCCGTATTATATTATTTATAGAAAATATCGTTCTATCGAGAAATGTTGTTGGAAAAATCCATCATCGTCAAATATTATATTGTAAAAAATTACAAGGGCTTCTCAAAAATTGTGCCAATCACGAGAACATTGGACTAGAAATAAAATTCTAAGACAAAAAGTGGAAATTTTTCCACCTGTAATACACAGCTATGAAGTTTTATCAATTAATTCAGGTAGCCGATCAGGAAAACGCTTGAACGGAAAATGAGCAATATAGATCAAGCTATTCTCTGATTGGCTTATCAGGCGGTATCAGGTAACGAAAATTTGAAAGACTTTTCGTTAAAGAATACAACTCTGTTTTCGTAGAAGGCACAACTTTGAAGGAACCTGTATATAGAAATATACAGCTATATAATACAGGTGAGAGACGAATTATAAAATATTGAATTTTGTTTATTTTACTAACAAACCGTTAAATTAAATTCGATGAACGAACATTACTAAGAATAAATCAATTTCAGGTGTTATAATATTAATAAACTTTAAGTGCTAATAATTGTGCATAATAAGCATCAAAATAAATTTTGATGGATGTCTTGTCAGCAATGAAAGCATTAAAAGGAGCTTTAAAAACTGAAAGACATTGAGTTGTCTTGAAATTCCTAAGTGGAATTTAATTTTCTGGAAAAATACAACAGCAAAAAAAACGAATTTAGAGAAATTTTGCAACGAAAAATTACTGACTCTACATAAAATCTACCCTTGATTAAAGAATAAGGGCTCTTATGTTTAGGTATATCGATATAGATAGACTTACCGATCATTTGATGTGGTGCACTGCCCGATTTCCATAATACTCTTATAATTTGTATATAAGCAATCGACATGAACAATAATGGTATGAAATAGAAGAAGATCATTTTCAACAGTACAAAAATTTCTTCAGTTCGATTGGACCATGTTGGTAGACATTGTGTTAATAAAATTGTATCAATTTCGGAAATTTTTCTTACAGTTGTCACATACACCATCTCTGGTATATCTATAGATATATATGGTGAATGAATTATTCATGAAAGAGAAGTAATTGAGACAAAAAAAAATGATAAACAGGCAGAACACCCGAATTATTATCACTTCATGTCAAACGAAAATACATTGAAACGCTTTTTAGTAAAAAATAGAGTCGAGTTGTATTTAATAATTTAAAATTTAATGGTATCTGAATTATTAAGCTCTAATGTTGTTGTTTTTTTTTTCTTCTATGTAACTCATGTGTAGACTGTAACCAATGTGTAAAATATTCAAAATTATAAAACAACTAATCAATTATTAAAATTATACAAAATTTTAATTAAAACATAAGCTTTTCTCTCTCAAAATATTGTATTCTCTACCTAAAATATATTTTATTAGTAATTCTCATTAAATTAAGCGCTTTTATTTCCATTAAAAATAAGTATCTAATTTACGGAACTTCAATTATAATTATGAAAGACATTCAATTTATTATTTATTTTCCAGATTTTTAACTACCAAAAATGGATGCCTTAATTGGTAACTTAAAACTGTACTTAATTTCGTTTTCCAATAAAAAAAAGAAATCGAATTATAGAACAAATAATAATAAAATAACAATCGGTTGTGGAAGAAAACATCCACAATATATACCGAGTGGTCCATCTAATTTTTTTTTATTTTTGATATTGCATCTTGGACATCGAGTGACAAAAAGCAGGATACATAGGCATCCTTAAAGGATGTTGCTCTGTTTCTATAGAATCGCAGATGTCGTTTCAGGCAACTAGCAACTTCTCATTAGAACAGAACTTTATTACTTCTAATTTGAGTTGCGCATATAGAGAAAGATATCAAAGTCGCATATAGTACTTTGATATGAATAACCACGGATAATAGTACTGCGTTGTCGAGGGGCGTCGTTGATGATTTAGGACGCAAATAATTTGCAGCAGACATTGTTCTGTTCATCCACAAGAAAAAAAGTAGCACACATTTGCATCATTGTTTTGCATTCGAACACCCATCCTTCAGTCTCGTCACTTGTAATAATTGCAAATTGCAGAATAATTTGTGCCAGGATATAATAAATAATAAATAAAAATAATAAACATAATAAGTATAGAAAATCTCATTCTTGATTCTTATCCCAATCTAGTATAATTCAAATTTTTAAAGTTTCTGAAAATTGAATCGAATTTTGAATAGTGAATCTCCAATTCTATAGAAAATCTCACAATTCGTCTTGTTTCTTATATTGAATTACTCTAGTTTCAATTATCTAAATTTTAATCAAAATTTATCAATTAATTTCTGTTGATTGAACACAAAATCGGATTTATATACTTAAAATTATCGAATACATCCTTTTGAACTATATTCTCTCTCTAACAAGTATTGTTATAGCTTTTGTAGAAATAGGATTAATTGGAATCCGCTTTAATTTGTGATATGTCTATTTTGGCAATATCAAATTATAAGTCTATAGATGTTTTTTTTTTTTTCATATTTCCATCTACTAATATTCTAGCTGAAACTTAATTAGATAAAAACTTTTTCTATCAAATATAAAGAATTGCGAGCAAATCCATCAAAAATTCTTTGCGACTTCATAAAGAATGAACGAACAAGTGACGACACAACATCTTCAAAACGCATCTATTATTAATCATGTAAGTTTCTTGACTCTATATCCAATTATTATTATCAACTATAAGTATAATGTCAAACTTCCAACATTAATTTTCAATAACATTGATTGACTTCTCTAGTATCTAGTTAATTATATTTTAATTAAAATTAGGAAAATTCTAAAAGTTACTTACCACAAGCTAATGCTACTATCCAGATTATACATATAGCTGTTTTGGCTCTGCCAGTGGTCGATTTGAACTTCAAAGGAAAACAAATAGCATACCAACGATCAATTGATATGAAGGTCAATGTTAAAACAGATACGGTGACTGATACACTCTGTAATTGAAAGCAAAACAACAATGCATATCATTAAGGAAGGAAAACTACGACAAAAAAAAATTAAACAAAATCGATAAATGTTGGTGCTTTACTCCAATTCAAAAGGCTCACGTTGCAAATAATACTGTATTTATCTCGATACGCACGACTAAAACAATAACATAACGGATTTTATTATTGAAAACACGTAACAAATGTTATCATATTGCTCAAAATACAGTAAAACCTCTCTTCGACGGGCACCTATGGAAAAACGAAAATTGTTCGTTCAAGGGAGTTATCCGCCGAAAAGAGGATTTCGCTTCAGAGTGATATTTAGTAACATAAGAATTTTTTTGTCCATACTCCGTTTCTCAAATTATCGACAGATTGTGTTACACCTATTTCGAGCCGTACGTGTACTCAAAGAATTGTTTCGGTAGATTTAATGATAAACTTTTAGAAGTGCCCGTGTTAGGGATTGTATGTCAGATGGGAATTGGAAGATTTTCGGCCAAGATTTGAGGAAATAATCAATAAATCTTTGCTTTTACATTTTCTTTACGAGCGGAGGACACACAGAACGTACTTTTACGTACGTATTTTCTAAATCGAAATCTTAAAAGTACGTCCGTATCGTATCAACAGATGTTATCAATGTCAAATTTCCATTGCAACTATAAAGATAACTTAAATGCACAAATTCGTTGATTCAACTATATATATATATATATGTAGATATAGATCAATTTTCTTATTTTTAGAAGAAAAATTCATATTTCAATGCATTCTCATATACAATAAGATGGAAATAGTCACATAGAAAAACTCTGTTTTGTTTGAAATTTACTGGAGATTCATACCCTCTGGATATATATTGATGTGGTGGTGGGTTCCTCTCAAAATCCATCTACTTAGTAACAAGGAAATCGAATAAAACCTTTATCTCTATATTGCGTTTTGTTGTCTTGAAACTTGAAACAATTTAGTGCCATTTTCACAATAATAATAATAATAATAATAATAATACAATACGAATATAGTCCCTTTAATATTCTATGAATTGAGAATTTGCTATAACTTTCAATTATTTTTGTTTCCAATTTTCCAAATTACAAAGTATTGTTTTTTTTTCGACCGGCAATTGGAAGACCTGGGTTCAATTCTCAGTGGATAGCAATGAAATTTTTTTCTGAAAATCTTACTATGTAAAAAAAATTAATTCACATCAAAATATATAAAAATACTTTGATAACACATAACTACAATGAAATGAACAATATAATTCTTTTGTTTTTGTTTTTCATAAACTCGATTATGTTTAAACTGGAAAAATTGTCAATTTGTCATACAGAGAATGTACTTAAAATAATGTTTGTAATTCAATCTTACAATGTAAAGGGAAACAATTCTCCCTAATGAATCTGGAAGTTTAATATTACCCATTGCGTAATATTACAAATGGAAAATATATTATAAATAGATTTAGTTTGTTCCATTCAAGATTTTATAACAACAAAATTAAATTTTGTTTTGTTCCCTTAATTTTTGCATTCAATTCCTCTCATTTCGGAACCTTTTGTATTTATCGAGCCGAAAATAATAACAAAATTATAAGGCAACCCATGTGGATTAAAAAAAAAATGGTGCCAGTGTATAGGGCAATAATTTTGTATTAATGGTTGCAATCCACTATTCTATTCTATAACTTAAAGTATTGACACAATCAAACAATCATCGTCTTCATATGTAAAGAAATTTGATTCTCTTTATTAGTTTTCGAATAAGAAAATGGAAAGAAATCAATACAAAATTATCCATTTACAAGCAAATATTTATTCAATGTATTTCACTGGATGCATTCTTATTTACCATAAATGGTCTAGAAAATGTCTAGACAAGGTCCATTTGGTTATAATAACATCGATATAAATACACAAGTGTGTTGAAAATTTTATATAGATCAAGTCAAGAAGCTAAATCAATTTTAAAACTTATATCCAACAGTTGGTGTTTTTTTTTTCAATTAACTGTTCTATCTATACTATTTTTATTTTTGTTTGAACGCAATATCGGTTTTTCTAGTAAAAAAGAACTAAAAAGCAATTCTCTAAAGATAAATTGTAAATTCCCTAGAATTCTTCCAATTGATTTACGGTAGTTTAACTTTTTTACAAAAACAAAATAAATTATAAATCACGAAATCGTAGATTTGGAAACCATTTCTTTGCATAATAAATTTCAGCATAATAGGCGGTACAAAATAATTTGTACTGATGATGTAGAAACGTTGTCGTTTAAGAAGTACTATAATTTATTTGTATCAAGCGGCAGTTCAACTTCTATGTATATCATTAATTTGATTTATTGTTAGACGCATAATTGTGCCAAATGTACTCGATTTATTTCATATGAATTCATCTCTTATTTATTACATACACATTATGCGACAATTATTGGATTTTTATTGTAAAATAATTTGAGAAAACGTTATAGTTCGAAATAATTGGCACCAAAGTGGGCGAAAGGTCGTAGCCCGAAAAATATGTATATACCTATACTGCATTCAGGGCTAAGGCTGTGAGTAATCGGATATTATTGGTTTAAAAACAAATTTCCGGAAGATTTTCGCTTTATCGATGACGCACACTCTGGAAGACCAAAGATAATCAACAATGACAATCTTAAGGAAGTTGCGGGGGGAAATTTCATTACAACATGCTAATTTTATTAATTTTTTTCCACAATTTCCAAATAGTGAAAATTAGTAGTGAAAATTCCATATATTCTTCCTACATGCAATAAATGGAATGAAACTTTAAAGGATAACATTGTGTAAAAATGGAAGGAGAAACATATGAGCTTTTATTACATAGTTCACTATATATATTTTATTATTAAAATTCAACATAAGCTCTCTATACAACAATATTTGATATTTCAAAAAACAACACGAAAATTATGTCGTTTTTAAAAGCAATTTTTATATTAAAAACAAGACTATACCAATTATTCTCATTACCGACTATAATAAAGACCATTTGTTATACCCTTAATCTGCAAATAAATTCCTGTCCAATTCAACATTACATTATTTTTTCAAATCCAACAATACAAAAAAAAAATACATAAAATTGCATTAATTTACATATAAAGTTCATTAATTCATCCTTAAATCATCTAAGAGACAATAGAGTTATTTAATGATAGAGATCTTTAAATTTATTGCTTGAAATTGTGGAATGTTTCACCGATTGTAATACATTTCTGTGGCATCTTCCGATTCACATTGATAAATTACAACATTCACAAATTCAACGTTTGTATTTAAACATTCAACATTCAATGTTTGAATATAATTTATTGAAGCGCTTGGTGTTTATCCGAATAGGTTCTTAAATTGTAAATAATAATGTTATAAAATCATTGTTAATGTAGTATTTAATATTCTGTAATAGAATTCAACAATATTTCATTTAATTATAAAAAGGAAATTTCCGTAAATTTAAAGAATACGTCTCAATACAACTGAACGAAAGTCAAACCCAATATTGGAAAGTAATCTATCTTTGATACGATCCATTAGAAATGGACAATCTCAAAATATGATAATTAAGCTTAATATACATCGACATCTTCCAATAAATTTGAAATTTCTCGTACTTAATATCCATTCGAAAAACTGAAGGTTTCATGTTGCATGATATTTATCTTTGCAGAGCGTTAATTAATAATAACTTATTAATTCAATTAATCAGAGCTCACCGTTTTTTTCCAATGAACAATTAATAAATAGACTCAAGACGGCTTCTTAACAATAGAATTATTTTTATAATCTATCTAATCCGATCTTTTTTTGAGTTATTTTTTATTTGTAATGCGTGAATGTGTGGCGCATCCACCAATTCACAAAAACTTTCGATTAGATACAAGTCAGAGAAATAGTACAATTTGAATAGTTAAA